>JASVEL010002793.1:0-67198 GCA_032618575.1 Nicotiana noctiflora
CCAGGATTAGGAGCCGATCTAGTGGTGCATAAGTTACCAATCTACCCTGACCGTCGCCCAGTACAACAAAAGCAAAGGAAGTTCAAAACTGACATCAGTGATAAGATCAAAGAAGAAATCACTAAGCAGATAAGGTAATTCGAGTGGTACAATATACCACGTGGTTGGCTAATGTTGTGCCTATGCCGAAGAAGGATGGAAAAACTCGAGTATGCGTGGATTACCGAGATCTGAATAAAGCAAGTCCTAAAGATAACTTTCCTTTACCGAACATCCACATCCTCGTTGATAACTGTGCCAAACATAAGATACAATCATTTGTGGATTGTTATGCGGGATATCATCAAGTGTTGATGGATGAAGAGGATGCCGAGAAGACTGCTTTTACCACACCTTGGGGCACTTACAACTACCGAGTCATGCCATTCGGTTTGAAAAATGCCGGAGCAACATACATGAGAGCTATGACTACCATTTTCCACGACATGATGCATCAGGAAATAGAGGTGTACGTGGATGATGTGATCATCAAATCCAGAACTCGGGGCGATCATGTACGAGACTTGAGGAAATTCTTCGAAAGGTTGCAAAAATATGACTTGAACCTGAATCCGGCCAAATGCGCCTTTGGAATCCCATCAGGTAAATTTTTGGGTTTCATAGTCAGTAGAAGAGGTATTGAATTGGATCCCACAAAGATAAAATCCATCCGGGACTTACCTCCTCCAAAAACAATGAAAGACGTAATGATTTTTCTAGGTCGACTAAACTACATCAGTAGGTTCATCGCCCAATTGGCTTCTACATGTGAGCCCATATTCAAGTTGCTGAAGACAGACGCTGCAATCAAGTGGATAACTGAATATCAAGAGGCTTTTGACAAAATCAAAAAATATTTGTCGAACCCTCCAGTCTTAGTCCCGCCGGAGCTAGGGAGACCTCTTTTCTTGTATCTAACAGTCTTGGAAAACTCTATTGGCTATGTCCTCAAATAGCATGATGTAGCAGGGAAAAAAGAGCAGGCAATCTACTATCTGAGCAAGAAGTTCACCAGTTACGAGGTCAAGTACACTTTGCTTGAAAGAACATGCTGTGCTCTGACATGGGTCAATCAGAAGTTGAGACACTACCTCCAAGCTCATACGACTCACCTCATTACCAGGCTGGATCCTTTAAAGTACATATTCCATAAACCAATGCCCACCGGGAGGTTGGCAAAATGGCAATTCATGTTCACTGAGTTCGACGTAGTCTATGTCACTCGCACGGAAATGAAGGCCCAGGCCTTGGCAGATCACTTGGCCGAAAACCCGATCGATGAAGAGTATCAACCATTGAATACCTACTTTCCTGATGAAGAGGTAAACACGGCAGAAGTTGTTTCAGATGACATTCATGCTTGGAAAATGTTCTTCGACGGAGCGGTAAACGCTAAGGGTGTAGGTATTGGGGCAATTTTGATCTCTCCTGCCGGTCAGCATTACCCAGCTACGGCTAGGCTCCGTTTCTTTTGCACAAACAATACGGCTGAGTATGAAGCTTGCATCATGGGCATGAACATGGCAATTGATCAAGGCATTAAAGATTTACTGATCATGGGAGATTCAGATCTGATTATCAAACAATCTCAAGGTAAATGGGAGACTCGAGACGTTAAGCTCCTCCCTTACCTACAGCATGTGGATATTTTTGGCAAGCAATTTGGATTGATAGAGTTCAGGTACATCCCACGATGTCACAATGAACTGGCTGACACACTTGCCACTCTAGCTTCAATGCTACCTTATCCAGACAACGCCCACATCGATGCTTTGGAAATCCAAATCAGGGAAAGACACGGTTATTGCAATGCAATCGAAGAAGGACCAAACATCAAGCCGTGGTACTACGATATCAGGAGATTCTTGAAAACACAAGAATGCCCTAAACATGCTACTGGAGATCAAAAGAGGACCATTAGGTGACATGCATGTGGTTTCTTTTTGAGCGACGGGGTCTTGTATAAAAGAACTCCGGATCTTAACATTTTAAGGTGTGTTGATGCCGAAGAAGCAGGAAGAATCATGCATGAAGTACACGCAGGCGTATGTGGACCTCATATGAATGGGTATGTTTTGGCCAAGAAACTCCTTCGATCTAGGTATTATTGGATAACCATGGAGAAAGACTGTTTCAGTTTTGTCCGAAAATGCCATCAGTGTCAGGTACATGGAGATCTAATTCATGCACCCCCCAACTGAGCTACATCCTATGTCAGCATTGTGGCCTTTTGTCGCTTGGGGAATAGATGTAATTGGCCCGATTGGGCAAAACGATTCGAATGGGCACCGATTCATACTGGTCGCCAACGATTACTTCACAAAATCGGTTGAAGCTGTCACTCTCAAATCAGTCACTAAGAAAGCCGTGGTGGATTTTGTACATTCAAATCTTATCTGTCATTTTGGTATACCTGCAACTATCATCACAGACGATGCTGCAAATCTGAATAGTCGTTTGATGGAAGAAATATGCAAACAATTCAAAATAACGCATAGGAACTCCACTCTTTATTGACCCAAATTCAATGGCGCCGTTGAAGAAGCAAACAAAAATATCAAGAAGATTTTGAGGAAGACAATCCATAGTTCTAGACAATGGCATGAACAATTACCTTTTGTTTTACTGGTATATCGTAGTACATTGCGCACATCGGTAGGAGCAACCCCATACCTACTAGTCTATGGAATCGAGGTTGTGATACCGGCAGAGGTAGAAATTCCTTCACTCCAGACAATTGTTGAAGCAGAGATTGAAGATAGCGAATGGGTTAAGACTCGATTGGAGCAGTTGACTTTAATTGATGAAAAGCGAATGGCTGCAGTCTGTCACGGCCAGTTGTACCAACAAAGGATGGCTCGTGCTTACAACAAGAAAGTCCGACCCAGAAATTTTGAAGTAGGTCAGTTGGTTTTAAGATGCATTCTTCCACATCACCAGGAACGAAAGGAAAATTCGCTCCTAATTGGAAGGGGCCATACATCATCAGGAAGATACTGCCGAGAGGAGCATTATACTTGGGAGATATGGAATGAAAAGATCTTGAGACAGCTGTGAATGAAAATGCTGTCAAAAGGTATTATGTCTGAGGTTGCTTCGGTGATGTCCTTGCAAGTCGAAATGATTGAAGGCTTTTATTCCCACTACCCAAACACTACCAACCCATTTTGTAAACTCTTTGAGCCGGTTACATTTCCTTGGCTACCCTCTTTGGAATCCAAAACAAAATTCAAAACAAAAAGAGAAAAGAAAACCAAAAACAAAACAAAACAAAGTTTCATGAACTACGTTCTGACTTGATTCCGAAAGGATACGTAGGCAACCTCTCCCTGAGGTTCAGTCACACCAAAACAAAAATCCCAGTTTCCCCAAAAATTGAAACTGGGGCAGATGATATGACGGGTCATGATTAGATCCGTCGAGATGGTTCCATAGTTGTAATTTTTTCCATATTTCTTTTTACCTAAACTGAGTACAGGTCCTTCAAGATCGATGCGGACAAATTGGAACTGAGAAAACATCATTGTTGAGATCCGAAGCATCTGGAATGAAAAGATATAAAATGAGAGTCTTATTGGTGAAAACCTTCAGGCACCATAAGGCGATGGAAGTAGAGAAATACAAAATCAGAGAGTCCGTTAGTAAAAACTCGAAAAAGTGCTATCGGGCGACGGTAAGAAGAGAAATGAGAGAGGTCGATTAGCGAAAACCCGCAAAAGGGCGCTATCAACCGAAAAGTGTATTTCACCACTAAAGGTCCTGGCAAGGCTCCCTAGCTTGGAAACATAGACCCGTTTTGGTTCATAAGAAAATGGGAGTTTGTGACGATCGATCATCCAGTTCGAGAAGCATGTCATGTCGGTTTGAAGCCAGCATATACCCCAGATAAGTCCTTCTTTTCCCCCGAAAGGGACGCTTCTATTTTTGATTCATTTTTTCATTCTTTGTTCATTTATATTTGAATCCCTTTCTGCTTAACTTGGAATTCTGAAACTATTACAAAGAAAAGGTGACAGGACCGTTTATACAGGATTCCATCTGGTAAAAAGGCGAAGAAGAACGACCCAGCCTCAGTGGTGTATTGATCCAGACCCTATTGATCATGATGATCGATTGTTTCCAAAAGGAAAGGATGTTAGGAAGGAAAAGGAAATCAAAGGCTAGGGTCTTACAAGAGACGAAACGAGGCAGAAGGACAGAGCCCACATAGGCGAGTCCTCATGGAATCCCGAGGTTGAACCCGGTCGGTTGAAAGAAATTCACCCTCAAAGACAATCAGCAACAAAGTTCTCAATGGAAATGGGGCTAGGATCAAGCGGTAAAGATAATCAAAGTCACAAAGTCAACCACTTTTTCAACTAACAAAATGTTCTTTGTTGAAAACAGGTCTATTAATCATACAAGAAGAAGGTGCAATCCAAAGAAGTGAAATACGCGAGCTTTGAAATGGCTTCGTAACAAGGAAAATGCCTAAAAGGGAAGTTTCTTTTCAAAAGCTTTAGTTTACGCATTAATTGATTGGGTAAAAGGAAAACGCTTATAAGAAGACCCAAAATGAAGAAGAAAGGAAAGGAAAATGAAAACTCTGAAAGAGAATTAAATCATGTCCGTCCAATATCTGTTTAAAACCCGGTCAGAAAACCGAGGGTCTTCTGGCCAGAAAGCCGTGAAACGTTGTTTTAAATCCCGGCCAGAAAACAGAGAATCTCCCAGTCAGAAAACTGTGTAGCCATTTATTTTAAACCCCGGCCAGAAAACCGAGGGTCTTCCGGCCAGAAAACTGTGAAAACTTTCTTTCAAAATCCCGATCAGAAAACCGAGGATCTCCTAGTCAGAAAGCTGCGGAGCCATTTCTTTTAAACCCCGACCAGAAAACTGAGGGTCTTCCGACCAGAAAGTCGTGAAATGTTGCTTTTGAATTCCGTCCAGAAAGCCGTGAAAACTTTCTTTCAAAATTCCGGTCAGAAAACCGAGGATCTCCGAGTCAGAAAACTGTGGAGCCATTTCTTTTAAACACCGGCCAGAAAACCGTGAAAACATTCTTTCAAAATCCCGATCAGAAAATCGAGGATCTCCTAGTCTGAAAACTGCGGAGCCATTTCTTTTAAACCCGCCAGAAAACTGAGGGTCTTCCGGCCAGAAAGCCATGAAATGTTGCTTTTGAATTCCGGCCAGAAAGCCGTGAAAACTTTCTTTCAAAATCCCCGGTCAGAAAACCGAGGATCTCCCAGTCAGAAAACTGTTGAGCCATTTCTTTTAAACCCGGCCAGAAAACCGAGGGTCTTCCGGCCAGAAAGCCGCGAAACTTTATTTTGAATTCCGGCCAGAAAGCCGTGAAAACTTTCTTTCAAAATCCCGGCCAGAAGACTGAGGATCTCCCGGCCAGAAAACCGTGGAGCCGTTTCTTTCAAAACCCCGGCCAGAAAACTGAGGGTCTTTCGGCCAGAAATCCGTAAAACTCTTCTTTTAAACCCTGGCCAGAAAATCGAGGGTCTTCCAGCCAGAAAGCCGTGAAACGTTGTCTTTGAATTCCGTCCAGAAAGCCGTGAAACTTTTCTTTCAAAATCCCGGTAAGAAAACCGAGGATCTCCCAGTCAGAAAACTGCAGAGCCAATTCTTAAAACCCCGGCCAAAAAACCGAGGACCTCTTGGCCAGAAAGCCATGGAACCTTTCTTCGACATCCCGGTCAGAAAATCCAGGATCTCCTAGTCAGAAAACTGTGGAGCCATTTCTTTTAAACACCGGCCAAAAAACCGAGGGTCTTCCGGTTAGAAAATCGAGGATCTCCCAATCAGAAAACTGTGGAGCCATTTCTTTTAAACCCCGGCCAGAAAACCGAGGGTCTTCCGGCCAGAAAGCCGTGAAACTTTTCTTTCAAAATCCCGGCCAGAAAACCTTGGAGCCGTTTCTTTCAAAACCCCGGCCAGAAAACTGAGGGTCTTCCAGCCAGAAAGCCGTGAAACTCTCCTTTAAACCCCAGCCAGAAAACCGAGGGTCTTCCGGCCAGAAAGCCGTAAGACGTTGTTTTGATTTCCGGCCAGAAAACCGTGAAACTTTCTTTCAAAATCCCGGTCGGAAAACCGAGGATCTCCTAGTCAGAAAACTGCGGAGCTATTCAATTCTTAAAACCCCGGCCCAAAAACCGAGGACCTCTTGCCAGAAAGCCATGGAACCTTTCTTCGACATCCCGGTCAGAAGACCGAGGATCTCCCAGACTGCGGAGCCGTTTCATAAAACCCCGGCCAGAAAACCGAGGACCTCTTGGCCAGAAAGCCATGTAACCTTACTTTGATATCCCGGTCAGAAAATTGTAGAGCGTTTCTTTTAAAACACCGGCGAAAAAACCGAGGACCTCTTGGCCAGAAAGCCATGGAACATTTATTCGATATCCCGGTCAGAAAACCGAGGATCTCCCGGCCAGTAAACCGTAGAGCAGTTTCTTCAAAACCCCGGCCAGAAAATCTAGGATCTCCCGGCCAGAAAGCCATGAAACTCTTCTTTCAAAACCCCGGCTAGAAAACCGATGGTCTTTCGGCCAGAAAGTCGTGAAACTTTTCTTTCAAAATCCCGCCAAAAAATCGAGGATCTCCCGGCCAGAAAATTGTAGAGCCGTTTCTTTCAAAACCCCGGCCAGAAAACCGAGGGTCTTCAGACCAGAAAGCCGTGAAACTCTTCTTTTAAACCCCGGCCAAAAAACTGAGGGTCTTCCGGCCAGAAAGCCTTGAAATGTTGTTTTTGAATTCCGGCCAGAAAGCCGTGAAACTTTTCTTTCAAAATCCCGGTCAGAAAACCGAGGATCTCCCAGTCAGAAAACTGCGGAGTCGTTTCTTAAAACCCCGACAAGAAAACTGAGGACCTCTTGGCCAGAAAACCATGGAACCTTTCTTCGACATCCTGGTCAGAAAACCGAAGATCTCCCAGTCAGAAAACTACAGAGCCGTTTCTTAAAACCCCGACCAGAAAATCGAGGACCTCTTGGCCAGAAAGCCATGGAACCTTACTCGATGTCTCGGTCAGAAAACCGAGGATCTCCCAGTCAGAAAACTGTGGATCGGTTTCTTTTAAAACCCAGGCCAAAAAACCGAGGACCTCTTGGCCAGAAAGCCATGGAACATTTCTTCGATATCCCAGTCAGAAAACCGAGTATCTCCCGGCGAGAAAACTGTGGAGCAGTTTCTTCAAAACCCCGGCCAGAAAACCGAGGATCTCCCGGCTAGAAAGCCGTGAAACTTTTCTTTTAAAACCCCGGCCAGAAAACCGAGGGTCTCCCGGCCAGAAAACCGTAGAGCGTTTATTTTCGAAACTAAGGTTTTAAAAATCAAGATTCTCTTGACCAATACCAAAGAGTCTTTTTAATCATTTTCTATGTCACAACTAACTCACGAAATTTTCCTAGTGAAACTGGGGCAGAAAAATTTCGTTCGTTTGTTCGTTTAGTTGTCTAAACAGGTTGGACCTCGGGATGCAAGGATCGAGATAACCTACGAGTGAGTCTCAATCCAAAATGAAGAAAAGAAGAAAAGAACCAAAAGAAGACGAGTTCATATGTTAGAATAAACGGAAGCGCGATTTGCTCAGAATCTGATTGAAGACACGAGTTCCGCCAATTCCATTTCACTCAATGTTACAGAGATGAACGAGCACGTACAGTTTGCGAGCATCAAGATTCAGATCAAAGTCTACAGCAAAATCAGCTAAGACTCAAGATCAAGTTTTCAAAAGAATCATAGATATGAATCTTGTAACTCATAGTTGATAGCATAGCTAGTTTAGCTTTAATTTCTCTTTTCGTGTAATAAGGAGTCAGTAAGCAGTAAGCAGCAACAGCAACAATGATAGCAACAGTAATAGCAAAGTGTTAGTCCACGGTAGCCCGAGCTACCAAAACTTCCCAAACTACATTGACCTGATTCCTGTTTAGCCCATGATATGTAGGAGGCCTCCCGAAGCAAAGGCTCGGTTAAGATCTTTTCAAAATGCTTCGCACGGAGTGCTTAAAACGGGCAAAAATCACTCGTATTTGCTCATTATCTTTACACAAAAACTCTTCGATGTGTACACGCAAAGAGGGGCATCTGTGAGCACGTGATTTTTGCCCTGCATGAGAATTACTCCCAAAATCCAAAAATAGAATAGTTTTGTGTTGTGCGTGATTTTCTTGAATTTTGTTTGATTTTCTTAATTATTATTCGCATAGTTTGTCCATACATTTTTATTTGTTAAAATACATATATATATATATATATATATATATATATATATATATATATATATATATATATATATATATATATATATATATATATATATATATATATATATACATATATATATTAGGATTTAATTAAGTAATTTTGGGTGTCTTTGCATTTTTTGTCAAAATTGTGTGGTTTGATATTTAATTGTTTGTGAAAAATTACTATTTAGAGTTAATTAGTATTTGTGATGGTTTAATTTATTTTTGTAATTAAAATTATGATTTTTAGTTTTAATTCTTAAAATAAAACAAGGAAAAAGAAAAGAGAATGGAAGATAAGAGAAGAGATCAGAATTGGGCCAGCTTTCGAACCCAAGCACAAACCATTTTTTTACCCAGTCCAGCTTAAACTCGAAAACCCGGTCCGCCCAGCCCCTCATTAAACCAAACGACGCCGTCTCTTTGTCCATCAATTGATCCAAGCCGTCCAGATCATTTGATCCAACGGCTCAGATTAATGGACCTAATTTAGTATACCAAATCCCCCCCCCAAACCAAATCAGACCCCATTCACCCTTTCCCTAACCCTAGATCCCCAATCGTCCCCGCCTCACGCCGCCGTCCACCGCCCGCCTGAATTCGCCTGTGGCGGCGGACGGTGGCCAAATGCCCTCATTTTTACACCCTGAACTCCCCTCAACCTCCCCGTCCTCATCCCCCTATCAGTTAACTTCGAATCATACCAGATTCTGTCGAATATCGATTTGTAGCCATGAACCCTAGTTAGCCGCCACTGCTTCCTAGTGGCGGCGCCGCCTCCACTCTATCCCAAACTCATACCCAGCCCTCACCTTACCTCCCCAATCACCAATCCACCATTAATTTGGTACGAATCCAATCAGAAGCCATCGAGCCCAAATCTGAGCTTCAACAACCATAAAAAGAAATTTTTGAGCCTGTTTGGAGATTTTGAGGTCCCAATGGGTTGTAGTCGAGTCTTTCTTACTCGAGAACACTCGATTACAGCCCGTTTAGCCTAAAAAAAGTTCGAGTCCAATTTGAGCCCAAGTCTGTCGACTTCTGAATCTTTTCTTAAGGTATTTTTCTTTTCTTCTTTCTGTCTTTATTTTAGTTGTACTCATCGTTTAGTTTTAGTTGTTCATTTGTTTCCGTTCTGTGTTTAGTTTTTTGATTTTTCTCTGTTCTTCTATCAAAGACCTTTTGGTCATTGGATGTTGCTGTTATTTTTGTTAATTGTGTTTTGATACATGTTTGATTCGACTGATAATCGTCAATTAGTTGGTTTCATATTCCCTTTGATTTTGTTCGACCAAATGAATCACTGATTAGATTGAGCTTTGAATTCCCTATTGGTTTGAGCCTTGACTAGATTCCCTTTGATCTGTTTGTAATACCCTGTTAGATTAAGCCTTGAATTCTGTTGATTTTAAATTAGGAAGTGTGGATTGGATATAGCTGTAATTCAAATAGGATTATATTGGATATAGCTGTTATAATCTGAAAGAGGAGTAGGTTTTCAGCAATCTAAGGGGATTAAGTTGAAAATTGATGGCTGCTAATAATTTCTAGGGGGTAATTAACAGTATGTTCAGGGTTTGTGTAGGAGTCTGCTAGTTTTAGATGGGGGTACACTTATTATTAATTAAGGATAGTGGATAGTAGGCACCTGTCTAATATTGAAAAAAAGGGCTGTTGTTCGAATTTGTGAGGCTATAAAAAGTGCTGGAAATCAGACTTGAAAGGGAGACAAAAAAGAGCAGAAACTGAAAAATAGACAGATTCACACCCGTGAAGAAGAGATTTTCAGATACTGTTACACTTTGAAAGAACAGATTTTACACACACTTTGAAACTGATTTTACACTGATTTCAATACTAAATCTCAGACTGCTTTGAGAACTGGAGTCAAACCTGCTTTGTTGTTTCAGTTCATAAAAACCTCCATTTCCTCACTTGAGCTTGTTCTGTTTGCTCTTTTGGTTTTTCTGAATTCCATGTTTTGGTTTCAAATCACCTTTGGGACTGTTGGTTGTCTCTGGTTTCTGTTTTCTTTTGGATTTCTTGCTGGGATTTGCTACTGCTGTTGCTGTTAGTTTGTCTTTGGTTGTTGTTGCATACTGTTCTGCTGCTAACTCCTCCATTTGCTCGACTTTACTTCCAGGTATGTTCCTGCCCCCATGGGTGTCACTTGATGTGTAACTTGAAGCATGAGTGAGAATAGAACAAAAATGTGATGTTGTTTGTAAACTTCACCTCTTCTTCGAAGCATGAGTTGTTTGTAAACTTCTGATTTGTGTAAGGTTGTTTGTAACTTGAAGCATGAGTTTGAGATTAACTTGAAGCATGAGTTTGAGATTAACTTGAAGCATGAGTTGATAATAGAATAAAAAATGTGATGTTTGTAAACTTCACCTCTTCATCTTTCAGTTTTATAATCACCATGTAGCTTCGGAATTATGATTTGTGTATTTGTCAAAGAATGGTTTGTAATTGAAAAATTAGATCGTGTTAGTTTAGTATAGGTGTTTTCCTTATGATTTTGTTGTTAAATTCTATAGCTAGTGTTGGATTTCATTTTGTATGCTCTCCATGTTCTTATCTCTGAGTCTGGCCTGTTTAATGAAGTAAATTAGGATATTAACTCTTTTGGTGCATGATTCAGAAATGGCTGCAATTGTCAGACCTATTGTTATTGACTATGACAAAACAGTTTTGCAATAATAAGAAGTGGGAGTTTGTCAAATGTTTTTTTTTGTTGAATCTGGTAGTTAGAATGTTAGCATGAACATGATATCTTAAATCTCTCATTCCTCTACAAGTTAATTTTCAATTTAGGTATCATTTTTGTTTAGTGTAGCAAATGCTTTAACCGCCATAGGTTGAAGTAAGTGATCCGGGTACAGTTTTAGTCTCAAATGTATAGTTTCTAATTAGTAAAGCAGTTTTAAAGTTTAATTAGAGCACGTAATTTATAACATGTATTAAAATCAGATATTTTTTTAGCCATTTATAATAATCGAAGCGACCGTGCCAGAAGCACGGGATCCAGTGGTGCCTAACACCTTCCCTTGGATCAACAGAATTCCTTACTTAGAATTTCTAGTTCGTAGACTTCATTTGGAAAGTCAAAATTTCCTCGGTTCGGGATTTAAATGAAATCAGTGACTTGGGACACCATAATTTATTTCAAGTGGCGACTCTGAAACAAATGGAATAATGCCGTTTCGAATATTGTCACTTAAATTGGAAAAAACTCCCTCGCCCATCTTCTACCCCCCGGGGTAGGGGCGCGCCAAAAGGAGGCGTGACAAATTGTTGTGTGACTCATTTGCATGTTGTGGACTGAGGATGGATCGGGCTGCACGCCGCAGCGGATGATATGAATATTGCGCTTGGGCTGAAGGAGCCTCTCTAGAGTCTGTACACACCCCCAGTGAGCGTCGTCGACGTTAAACGGATCGGGCTAAGCGTCGTAGTTGTCATGTGCATATCATTGCATTCTTGTTTATAAATTACCTGTGATATTTGTGATTTGTTGTTGTTGTTGTTAGTTCGTGGTAGGTGTCAGATTGTAGTTTTAGCTTTGCTCTATGGTATTCAGTGGATTTCCTGCTATCAGCTATTTTATATACTTTTTACTCACTGAGTACTTAGTACTAACCCCTACTCCATGCACCTCTATGTGCAGATCCAGATACACAGGAGGGTTAGACGAGCGTTCCAGCCTATTTCAGAGTATATTCGAGTTGTTGAGGTAGCTGCTAGCGTTCGCAGGACCTAGCATCTCTCTTTATTTCAGTTATTTTCTATATACATTCCCAGACTTGAGTTTTTTATTCAGTATTCCTATTACTATTCAGTTTTACTTTGAGGCTCTAGACTCGTAACCTCAGATCTTTTGGGAATGTTATTTCGATGTTCGCACTTCTTAATATTTAATTATACTATTATTATTGGAGTATTATTATTGACTCTTATATATTCTTCTTGAAATTTTTCCTTTTGGGACCGGTCTTTAACTGTGGAAACACTTGTTGGTCTGGCTTGCCTAGCTTTAGGGTTGGGCGCCATCACGGTCGGGTTTGGGTCGTGACAAAATCCAGGTGTCACTGAGTACATGAGCATCTGTATAATAACATGGACTAATACACTGTCTAGGAAGATATAACAATATAATAAAAACTAAAAGATAAAGGAGGAGAGTCAAGGTATGTGAACGTCAAGGCAGCTACCTCAAAAATCTCCAACTGATAAAGCTCCTAAAAGAATTAGCAACAACCGTACCTAGAAGTACCTGGATCTGCACATGAAGTGCATAGTGTAATATGAGTACAACCGACCAATGTTCTCAATAAGTAACAAAACTAATATTTTGGCTAAAAGCAGTGACGAGCTTAACAAGTACAATCAAAATAGAAATAACAGTATAGAAATGTAGACATGTTTTCTTGTTCGACAGTTAAAGCTCACTCAGGTAAAATATGCCAAGTGTAACTAAAAGGAGGAATGACACGTCTCGATATTTACATGTTGATTATGTATGCCAATTGTAATGCAAAACAGTGATGAAATCATATGTATACTCTCAGAGTATCAAATCACTCGGTCCTCTCATTCACGTAATCCTCACAACCACTCATTCCTCGTAGTCAGTCAGTCCTCAGTTACACAATCCTTCCAATTGCTCGACACTTGCTCTCGATATTCATACATGCACTTAGTAGGTACTTGCGCTCACTACTGATAAGTCAAACTCCGGAGGAACGAATCCTGCCCAAGTTCTACAATAAGCCAATTGCTCGACACTTGCTCTCGATATTCATACATGCACTTAGTAGGTACTTGCGCTCACTACTGATAAGTCAAACTCCGGAGGAACGAATCCTGCCCAAGTTCTACAATAAGCCAATTATGGCATGAATCAATAAAGCCTGCTGTAGCGTGCAATTTGATCCTATAAATATCCTCACAATCAGGCCCTCGACCTCACTTAGTCATCAATCTCTCCAGTCTCTCGGGTTCACAATGTCATGAAAAATCAGCCCAAACAATAATGATATGAAGTATCAATAAATAGCAACAAAGACTAAGATATGATATGAAAATGATAGATGTGACTGAGTACATAATTCTAAATTAAGCAAGTAATTTAAAAGCAATACGACCTCTGTGAGTCCCAAAAGTTCCAAGTATAGCCTAAACATGATTCTAAAATGATCTGCAACTCAATTTCTCTAAAATATGGAGAATATACGGATAACAACAAGATTATTCAACTAAACATTTCCAAGGAATTGATTAAGCCAAAATTCCTATAGTGCACACCCACACGCTCGTCACCTAGTATGTGTGTCACCTCAACATCAACCACATGAAACATAATTCAGGGATTCATACCCTCAAAACTAAGTTTAGAGGTGTTAATTACCTCAAACTGTGCATATCTCTACTCTGATAAGCCATTGCATCGCGAACCAGCCTCTGAACGCCTCGAATCTAGCCACAAACAATTCGATACAACGAACACGATCTATAGGAATCAATTCCACATGAAAATTCTAAGTTCTTAATCAAAAGTCAAAAATTCCACACAAAAGTCAACCTCGAGACCATGTCTCAAAACCTAACACAAGTGACAAAATCAAAACACCCATTCAACCACGATTCCAGCCATGCCAAATTCACCAAATTCCGACACCAAATCATCAGTCAAGTCCCCAAATTTAATTCTCCAATCCCTAGCCCAAATTTCCCAAATTCCACCTCAATAACACACAAACTATGTGGGTAATTCAACGGATAATCAATATTATTGGACAAAAATAATAAAAAGTGGCTTACCTCAAAATATAACTCAAAATCCCTTTCAAAAATTGCCTTAGTCTAAGCTTGCAATGTCCAAAAATAAAAAACAATTTGAACCCTTAAATCTTATATTCTGCCTAGTGCTTCCGCATATGTGGGCTAAATCTCCGTAAGGTCTGCAACTACAAGTTCCGCATCTACAGAAGCGCTTGTGAGACCCTTCATCCACTTTTGCGAAGACAGCCATCTCTCACATTCTCCGCATCTGCGGAGCCTGGCTCGCAGGCGGAAGACCACTTGCACCTGGGCCCCACCTCAGGCTAGCCCAACTTCGCTTTTATGCCACATCAATCGCACCTACGAATAATTCCCTCGCAGTTCCGATCACACCAGAAGGAAAATTTCCAGCAATGCTCCAAATCCATATTTTGATCTGTTATCCATCCAGAATACACCCGTGGCCTCCCGGACCTCTGCCAAACATATCAATTAGTCCTAAATATCATACAAAATCACTCGAAGCATTAAATCACATCAACAACACTAAAAACCATGAATCGCACCCCAACTTAAGCCATATGAACTTCTAACTTCTACATTTGATGCCGAAACTTATCAAACCAACTCCAATTTATCTCAAATTTTGCACACAAGTCATAAATGACACAACAGAACTATTCTGTAACGACCCAGCCAGTCGTTTTTTAAATTTACGCCCCGATCCCTAATTTAACTGCTCCCCTAAGTTCATTTCTGTTATTGTAGTTTGCCGGGAGGTTCAGTTCTAGAATTTGGAGTGTTTTAGGACACTTAGTCCCTAAATGAGAGCTTTATAGTTGAAAAATGACCCGTATTCAGAATAGTATTAATACGACCTTGGAACAGAAATCAGATGGTTCCATTAGCTCCTTTAGGTGATTTCGGGATTGGGAGCACGTTCGGAATGTATTTTGGAGGTCTGTAGCTCAATTAGGCTTGAAATGCCGAAGTTTGAAATTTTTGGAAATCCGATCGATAGGTGAGTTTTTGATCCGGGAGTCAGAATGGAATTCCAATAGTTGCAGTAGCTTCGTTAGGTGATTTTGGATATGTCTACAAATTTTTAGGTCATTCGGACATCGTTTGGTTGGGTTTTTGATAGCATGTATGTTTCGGAAGTTTTAGATGAAACTTAGGCTTGAATTCGCTTTGATTTGGTGATTTTCGTGTTTATGGACGTGTTTTTATGATGGGAACAAGTTCATATGATGTTTTGGAGTAGGTTGGTGTTTTTCGTTGAGGTCCCGGGGGCCTCGGGATGATTTCGGATGCCCAACGGGTCATTTTTGGAAGTTTTTGAACTGCTGTTCTGGTATCTGGTATTGTTCTTCGCGTTCGCGAGGGTCCTATCGCGTTCCCGAAGAATAATTTGGCCTCTGAGACTTTGTTCTTCGCGTTCGCAATAAGGGCACTGCGTTCGCGTAGAAGGATTTTCCATCAGGGACTTTGTTCTTCGCGTTCGCGAACAGTGCCTCGCGTTCGCAAAGAAGGATCTTTCTGTTGCACAGGTCCTACTTTTAAAGCTCATATCTTTTATCTACAAGGAATTTTGAGGTGATTCAAAAACAAAAGTTGTAGCCCTTTGAATCTAGTTTCCAGAAACATATTATAATAGTCATTAGGAGTTGTGTGTAAAAAGTTATGACCATTGCAATAGAGGTTGTCCGAGCAAAGTTGGAAAATATATTTTTGGGAGTTTGTTCTTCGCGAACGCGAGATGAGGACCGTGAACGCGAAGAACAAATACCTGGGCAGCAGAATAAAGTCCAAACTTCATCCCATTTACCATTTTTGACGATTTGGAGCACGGGTAAGGCGATTTTTTTTGGGAGATTTTTGGAGAGATCAAAAGGGTAAGTACTCTTAACTCAATTTTGGTTGTATAACTCGAATCTATTGCAAGTTTTAGTATTTAATTTGAGAGTTTTTGTTAAAAAGGGTAGAAAACTCTCTTGGATAGAATCAAGGATTTGATGGTCCATTTGTGGTCCGATTTGGGTGTTCTTGGTATGGTTAGACTCGCGTTGAGATAAGGAATCCAAAAATGTAACTTTCATAATTTTTCGAGAAGCGTACCGAAAGTCGGGTTTTGGCAACTTTGTGGTTTTGGTGTAATTCGATTTGTTTTGATAGGATAATGCCTATTTGGCCTATTTTGATGTATTTCTATTGATTTTGATCAGATTCTACACCCGTGGAGGCTGATACTTGTGGGAAGAGAGTTGTCTCTTAGCGGTTTCGTACCGGAATCGAGGTAAGTGGCTTGTCTAACCTCGTGTGGAGGAACCTTCTCCCCTAGGATATTATGAGTTAATTTAAATGCCTTGTACGCGAAGTGACGGGCGTGTACATGCGCAGATTGTTGGAAACCACCTTACTTGAACTGTTCAAATCATGATATTTCTGTCATTTAGCTTGATATTTCTGTTATTTAGCTGATTAAATTGTAACATTTACCTGGTATTCATTAGAAAAGCATGGTTAGATAGGATTATCTATCTAAGTGCCTAATTGTCTTACTTGAACTTCTTGAAATTTGTTGATTCTAGTTTTAGTGTAACGTAATTATGTATTTCATATTTCTCTGTGCTTTCCTTCTTATTGTTGTGTTTGTGGACTGCGGGTTCAATTCCCGGAGATCCAAGGACTGCGGGTTCGATTCCCGGAGACCCGGAGTTGTAGTGTTTGTGGACTGCGGGTTCAATTCCCGGAGATCCAAGGGTTGCGGGTTCGATTCCCGGAGACCCAGAGTTTATTGAGATATTGAGATGCGGACTGCGGGTTCGATTCCCAAAGATCCTGAGCTATTGAGACACAGACTGTGGGTTCAATTCCCGGAGATCCTGAGATATTGAGGTACAGACTGAGGGTTCAATTCCCGGAGATCCTAGGGCTGCGGGTTCGAGTCTCGGAGACCCAGAGATACTGATGTAGGGACTGCGGGTTCAATTCCCGGGGATCCTGAGTTGTTGGATATAGAGAGGGACTACAGATTAAATTCCTATAGATCCTGCAATTGTTAATTTGAATTTACGTTGTGTTGGCTACTCGTTGTTAGATTAATTGTAGACGGTTGCAGTAATTGCCTTATTGTTTTTATTTCAGATTCATTCTTATTTAAATTGGTTATTATTGTTATTATCATTATGTTATTATCTCTCGGTAGGGCCCTGACCTTCCTCGTCACTACTCCATCGAGGTTAGGCTTGGCACTTACTGAGTACCGTCGTGGTGTACCCATGCTACTCTTCTGCACACTTTTGTTGTGCAGATCCAGGTATATCAGATCAGGCACATTTCAGGTGATCTAGCAGCTCTTCAGGAGACTCTAGGCATGATCTTCTACGTCCGCGGATCCGGGGAGTCCCCTTCTATTCTCACTAGTGATAGTAGTTATTTCCCATACTCTCGTTGTATAGACATTCCTGATGTATAGAGCCACAGTTGTACTCTTTCCTAGTCTGTGTTGCCCGTGGGTTTCCGGGTCTTGGTAGTATGTTGTTTAGTGTGTTTTGGCGAAGTGTATGTGCCGAGCGGAACTTATTACATTTCATTTACATTATTTCGCTGTTACCTTATCTTTTATTTCATGAAATTGTATATTCTGCATTGTGTTAGGCTTACCTAGTCGTGAGGCTGGGTGCCGTCATGACAGGTTCACGATTGGTGAACTAGGGTCGTGACATATTCTAACTTCTGGAACTAAAATCTGAGCCAGGTAACCACAAAGTCAACTCTCAGTCAAACTTCTCAACTCTCCAAACTTCTAATTTTCCAACTTTTGCCATTTCAAGCCAAAATAATCTACAGACATCCAAATCACTATCGAGACACACTCATAAGTCCAAAATGACCCTAAAAGCTATAGAAACAATAAAAACTCCATTCTAGAGTTGATTACACATAAGTCAACATCCGGTCAACTCTTTCAACTTAAGCTTCCAACCTTGGGAGTATGTGTCCTAATTCATTCTGAAACATCTCAGGAACCATAACAACTACCCCAGAAAGTCACATATAAATAATTAAGCATAGAATAAGTAGTAAATAGTGGAAAGGGGCTACAACAGTCAAAATGACCTGCCAGATCGTTACATCTCCCCCCTATTAAATAAATGTTTGTCCTCAAATGGGTCTAGAATCACACCTGGAGTCTCAAAAAGGTATGGATATGTGATTCGTATCTCCCACTCGGTCTCCTAAGTAGCCTACTCAACTGGATGACCTCTCCATTACACCTTCGCTGAAGCTATGTTCTTTGACCTCAACTTTCGAACATGTCAGTCCAAAATGGCCATCGGCTCCTCATCATTAGTTAAATCACCATCCAATTGAACCATGCTGAAAGCCAAAACATCAGATGGATCGCTGATATAACTCCATAGCATAGAAACATCAAACACTAGGTGAACACTCAACAGACTAGGTGGCAATGCAAGCTTGTAATCCACCTCTCTAATCCTCTCAAGCACCTCTAACGGACCAATGTACCGAGGGCTCAAATTGCCTTTCTTCCCGAATCTCATAACACCCTTCATGGGTGAATCCCTGAGTAGTAACTTCTTCCCTACCATGTAAGAAACATCACAAACCTTTAGATCGGCATAACTCTTCTTCCTAGACTGCGCCATGCGAAGCCAATCCTAGATAAATTTAACCTTGTCCAAAGCATCCTGAACTAAGTCAGTACCCAATAGCCTAGCCTCACTCGGCTCAAACCAACCCACCAGAGACTAACATTATTTCCCATACAAAGCCTCATACAAAGATATTTGAATGCTCAATTGGTAGTTACTATTGTAGGTAAACTCTTCAAGCGATAGAAACTGATCCCAAGAACCCCCAAAATCTATGACACAAGCGCATAGCATATCTTCCAATATCTGAATATTGTACTCGAACTGCCTTTCTTTCTGAGGTTGGAATGTTGTACTCAACTCAACCTGTGTGGCTTACTCTCGCTGGGCTACTCTCCAAAATTACAATGTAAATTATGTGCCCCAATTGGAAATGATGGACATCGACACAACGTGAAGGCGGACAATCTCACGAATACAGATCTTAGTTAACCACTCCGAAGAATAAGTAATCCCAACTTGAATGAAATGAGCTAACTTGGTCAACTGGTCCACAATAACCCAAATAGCATCAAACTTCCTCGAATTATGTGGGAGGCCAACTATAAAATGCATGGTGATACTCTCCCATTTTGACTCTGAAATCTCAAGACTTTGAAGCAATCCGCCCGGTCTCTGAAGCTCGTACTTCACCTGCTGATAATTTAGGCACCGAGCTATAAACCCCACTATATTTTTCTTCATCCCCATCTACCAATGGTGTTTCCTCAAGTTCTGATACATCTTTACGGCACCCGGATAAATGGAATATCGCGAACTGTGGGTCTTATCAAGAGTCAAATCATGTAGCCCATTTGCATTGGGTACACAGATCTGATCCTGTATCCTCAACATCCCATCATCCCCAATAGTAACCTCTTTAGCATCGTCGTGCTGAACCGTGTCCTTAAAAACAAGTAAATATTGATCATCATATTGGTGCTCTCTGATGCAATCATATAAGGAAGACCGAGAAACCACAATGCTAGAACCCGACTGGGTTCGAAACACCTAATCTCAATGAATTGATTGGCCAAGGCCTGAACCTCTGATGCAAACAACCTCTCACTAATAGGAATAAATGCAAGGCTACCCATACTCACCATCTTTATGCTTAAGGCATCGATCACCACATTGGACTTCCTGGGATAATACAAAATGGCGATATCATAATCCTTTAGCAGTTCCAACCATCTCCGCTGCCTCAAATTTAGATCCTATTGTTTGAACAAGTGATATATACTCCGGTGATCTGTAAATACCTCACAAGTCACACCGTAGAGATAATGCCTTCAAATCTTCAATGCATGAACGATGAAAGACAACTCCAAACCTTTTCGTACGGCTTCAATTGATGCGAAGCATAAGCAATAAATCCGCCATCTTACATCATGACGCACACAATACCAATCCAAGAAGCATCAAATACACTATATAAGAGCTAGAAGGAAAGGTAGAACTAGAACTGGAGCTATGATCAAGGTAGTCTTGAGCTTTTGAAATCTCTCCCCACACTCTTCTGACCACCTGAAAGGAGCGCTCTTTTGGGTCAATTTGGTCAAAGGCGATGCAATAGACGAGAAACCCTCCACAAAGCGACAATAATGACCGGCCAAGCCGAGAAAGCTCCGAGTCTCTGTAGCAAAAGACAGTCTGGGCCAATTCTGAACTGGATCTATCTTCTTTGGATCCACCTTAATCCCCTCACTAGACACCATGTGCCCTAAGAAAGCCACAGAATTGAGCCAAAATTCACACTTAGAGAACTTGGCATAAAGTTTCTCCTCCATCAACCTAATGTACAATCCTCAAATGTTGTGCATGCTCCTCCTGGCTGTGTGAGTACACCAGGATGTCATCAATGAATGCTATGACAAACAAATAAAGATATGGTTGAAATACATTGTTCATCAGATGCATAAATGTTATTAGGGCGTTGGTCAGCCCAAAAGACATCACAAGGAACTAATAGTGACCATAGCGAGTCCAGAATGCCATCTTCAAAATATCCAAGTCCCGAATCTTCAAATGTAGATACCCATACCTTAAATAAATCTTAGAGAACACCCTCTCTCCTTGAAACTGGTCAAATAAATCATCAATGCATGGCGAAGGATGCTTGTTCTTGATTGTAACTTTGTTCAACTGCTTATAGTCGATGCAAATCTGCATAGTACTATTGTTCTTATTCACAAGAAGAATCGGTGCACCCCAAGGCGATACACTAGGACTAATAAACCCCTTATTCAGAAGCTCCAAACGCTGCTCTTTCAACTTTTTCAATTGTGTCGGTGCCATATGATACGGAGGAATAGAAATAGGATGAGTTTCTGGTACCAAGTCAATACCAAAATCAATATCTCTATCGGGTGGCATACCCAAAAAGTCTACATGAAATAAATCTGTAAAGTCTCGCACTACCGGAACCGAATCAATAGTAGGAGTATAACAGCAACATCCCTCACAAAAGCCAAATATGATAGACATCCCTTCCCAACCATCCTTTGGGCCTTCAGATATGAAATCACTCTGCTGGGAACATAATCTAGAGAACCTTTCCACTCGATCCTTGTCAACCTCGACATTTCCAATGCCACAATCTTAGCATGACAATCCAGAATAACATGACATGGAGACAACCAATCCATACCCAAGATCACGTCAAATCAAACATGCTAAGCCATAAGAGATCAACTATAGTCCAAAATTAATAGTCATCACACATGACCAATACACACGGTCCACAATAATGGTATCGCCCACCGCGTAGATATATGTACATATGAGACTAAGGACTCACGGGGCATCTCCAAATAACGAGAAAAATAGGATGATACATAGGAATAAGTAGAACCAGAGTCAAATAATTGTCACGACCCTAGTTTACCAATCGTGAACATGTCATGATGGCACCCAGTCCCCACGACTAGGTAAGCCTAACACGTTGCGGAATATACCAGTTTATGAACATTTAATAAGAATTAGCGGAAAATAAGATGAAAGGAATGTAATCCTTGCCGCATGGCACATACACCAGTCAAATACACTATTTAAAACACTACCAAGACCCGGAATCCCACGGGTAACACAGACTAAAGAGATCATACAATTGTAGCTCTATGTAAAAGGAGTATGTAACAACGGAATGAAGGAAAATCATCTACTAGCACTAGAATAGAAGGAAGGCCTCCGGATCCGCGGACGTAGCAGATCATACCTCGAGGTCTCCCAGAACGCTGCTGAATCACCTGATGTGAGCATGCCCGGATGTACCTGGATCTGCACAACAAAAGTGTGCAGAAGAGTAGCATGAGTACATCACAGCGGTACTCAGTAAGTGCCAAGCCTAACCTCGATGGAGTAGTGACGAGGAAGGTCAGGGCCCTACTGAGAAACAAATAATATTATGATAATAACAATAATAAGCAGTTTAAATGATAATATTTTCCGAAATTAACAACAATAAATGATTACTGCAATCGTCTACAATTAAGCTAACAACAAATAGTCAACTCAATAAAACCAGTCCAGGACCTGTGGGAATCGAACCCACAGTCCCATTGACAGTACCTCCGGGTCTCCGGGAATCGAACCCGCCGGCCACATGTCTCGATAAATAATCAATAACTCGGGATCTCAGGGAATCGAACCTGCGGTCCCTACCAATAACTCGGGATCTCGGGAATCGAAGCCGTAGTCCCACTAATAACTCGGGATCTCGGGAATCGAACCCGTAGTCCCTACCAATAACTCAGGATCTCGGGAATCAAACCCGTAGTCCCTACCAATAACTCAGGATCTCGGGAATCGAACCCGTAGTCCCTACCAATAACTCAGGATCTCGGGAATCGAACCCTTAGTCCCTACCAATATCACGCCGGGTCTTTGGGAATCGAACCCACAGCCATGGGTCTCCGGGAATCGAACCCGCAGTCCACAAGCACAGCCAATAAAGGAATCCACAGAGAGAATAATTATGCTTAACTATAACTTCACCGAAAAATAGTGCCAATAATTATCAAGGAGTTCAAACAAGGCAATTAGGCAACTAAATAGTTAAGTACTACCTAATCATGCTTTCCTAACCACTACCGGGTAAAAATATTCAAATTAACAGCCAAAGAAAGGAATATCGCTCATAGAACATTTTAATTAAAGTGCGTTTTCAACAACCAGCGCATGTACACGCCCGTCACCTCGCGTACAAGGCATTTAAACTATCACATAATATCCTAGGGGTGAGAATTCCCCCACACGAGGTTAGACAAGCCACTTACCTCGACTCCGGTACAAAACCGCTATGAAATAACTCTCTTGCCGCGAATGTCGGCCTCCACAAGTGTAGAATATGATAAAAATCAATACAATCACATCAAAATAGGTCAATTGGGCATTACCCAATCAAAATAACTCAAAATACACCAAAACCCACAAGTTGCCAAGACCCCGACTTTCGGTACGCTTATCGAAAAATCACAAAAATTATATATTCGGGTTCCTTATCTCGATACGAGTCTAGGCATATAAAATTTACCAAAATCGGACTCCGTTTGCCCACTCAAATCAGAGATTTTCTAACATTTAGGCCTAGGGCTCAAACCCACCTTTAATCTCCCAATTTCAGTGAAATAATCACGGATTTCATTATTAAACCAACGAATTAAGGTCAAGAAACTTACCCCCGATGATTTCCCAGCGTTTCCCCTTCAAAATCCTCTCTTGGAGCTCAACAATGACGGTTTTGGTGTGTTAGGCCGCGGCTGAAATGTTTCTGGACTTAAAGTCACTGCCAGGCCAATTTACTCTGCGCGATCGCAGCACTGGGCTTGCGATCGCGATGCACTAAATATGGGCGGCCTAATTTTCCTCTACGCGATCGCGTGACCATGGACGCGATCGCAATGAACAACTCATCAATACTACGCGATCGCAAACGTACTAACGCGATCGCGAAGAACAAGCTCGTCCGGCTCCCCGACTACCCTACGCGATCGCATACTCCCTCGCGCGATCGCGCACTGGTTCAACCTCCGGCCTTACGCGATCGCGAGGCTTTGCTTCGCGATCGCGAGCTCGGGATTCTCCCTTACGCGATCACATGGCCATCTCGCGATCGCGGAGAGCAAAATTGTTATGCAGTTATTGCAGCAGAACAGCGGTGCCTTTTGGCACAAAATGGTTCGTTTGGACCCCGAATTCATCCCGAGGCTCCCGGGACCCCGACGAAAACCACCAACATACTCCAAAACACGATATGAACTCGTTCAAATCATAAAAACACGTCTAACAACATCAAAACCCATAATTCACATCGAATTCAAGCCTAAATTTCTTAAAACTTTCCGAATTGCACATTCGATCTAAAACTCGACAAAACGACGTCCGAATGACCTGAAACTTTGCGGACATATCCAAATTCACATAACGAAGCTACAGAAATTGTCGGAATTCCATTCCGACCCCGGATCAAAATCTCACCTATCGTTCGGATTCGCCAAAATTTCAACCTTCGGCATTTCAAGCCTAATTGAGCTACGGACCTCCAAAATACATTCCGAACGCGCTCCCAACCCCGAAATCACCTAACGGAGCTAATGGAACCATCGGATTTCCGTTCGGAGATCATCTTAACACTGTTCCGACTACGGGCCATTTTCTAGCTTCAAAGCTCTTATTTAGGGACTAAGTGTCCCAAAATGCTAAAATTTTTAGAACCGACTCTCCCGGAAACCCACAATAGCAGAAATGAACTTGGGGGAACAGTTAAATTAGGGATTGGGGCGAAATTTTCTAAAACGACCGGTCGGGTCGTTACATCTTCCCACACTTAAGATTCGTTCGTCCTCGAACGAGCATAGAAAACATACCTGGAGTAGTGAAAAGATGAGGGTACTGGCTGCGCATATCCTGCTCGGTCTCCCAAGTCGTCTCCTCGACCGGCTGGCCCCGCCACTGAACCTTTACCGAAGCGATGTTCTTTGGCCTTAGCTTCTTGACCTGCCTGTCTAGAATGGCTACTGGCTCCTCAACATAAGACAGATCCTTGTCTAGCTGAACAGATGTGAAATCCGACACATGCGACGGGTCACCATGGTATCTCCGGAGCATGGAGACATGAAATACGGGGTGGACTCCGGCTAGGCATAAGCAACCTCCCCAACACGCCTCAAAATCTCAAAAGGGCCAATAAATCTAGGACTCGGCTTTCCTTTCTTCCCAAACCTCATAACACCCTTCATGGGCGAGACTCGAAGCAGAACCCGCTCGCCAACCATAAAAGCCACATCGCGAACCTTCTTGTCCGCATAACTCTTCTGTCTAGACTGGGCTGCACGAAGTCTGTCCTGAATCACCTTGACCTTGTCCATAGCCTCCTGAACCATATCAGTACCTAGCAACCTGGCCTCGCCTGGCTCAAACCAACCCACGGGAGACCTGCACCTCCTACCATATAGGGCCTCATACGGTGCCATCTGAATACTAGACTGGTAGCTGTTGTTATAAGCAAACTCCGTCAGCGGCAAGAAGTGATCCCATGAACCTCCAAACTCAATCACGCACGCACGGAGCATATCCTCCAAAATCTGAATAGTGCGCTCGGACTAACCATCAGTCTGGGGATGAAACGCTGTGCTCAGCTCCACCCGAGTACCTAACTCCTGCTGTACGGCTCTCCAGAACCGTGAAGTGAACTGAGTGCCTCTATCTGAAATGATGGACACTGGGATACCATGCAGCCGAACTATCTCCCTGATATAGATCCCCGCCAGTCGCTCCGATGAATATGTAGTGCTCACCGGTATAAAATGGGCGGACTTGGTCAGCCGATCCACAATGACCCAAATAGAATCAAACTTCCTAACCGTCCGTGGAAGTCCGGATACAAAGTCCATGGTAATGCGCTCCCATTTCCACTCGGGAATCTCAATCTGCTGCATCAATCCACCCGGACGCTGATGCTCATACTTCACTTGCTGGCAGTTGAGGCATCTGGAAACATAATCAACTATATCCCTCTTCATCCGCCTCCACCGGTAATGCTGCCTCAAGTCCTGATACATCTTCGCGGCACCGGATGGATGGAATACCGCGAACTATGTGCCTCTACTAGAATCAACTCGCAAAGAACATCAACATTAGGCACACAAATCCGGCCCTGCATCCTCAATACCCCGTCATCTCCTCAAATAGGGAAGACTAGGGAACCACCACGCCGAACTCTATCCTGGAGGACAAGCAAATGAGGGTCGTCGAGCTGACGCTCCCTGATGCGGTCAAATAGAGAAGACCGAGAAACCACACATGCCAGAATCCGGCTGGGCTCCGAAAGATCCAATCTAACAAACTGCCTGGCTAGAGCCTGAACATCCGTCGCCATAGGCCTCTCTGAAACTGGTAGATATGCTAAACTCCCCAAACTCTCTGCCCGACGACTCAAGGCATCAGCAACCACATTAGCCTTGCCCGGATGATAGAGAATAGTAATATCATAATTCTTATGAAGCTCCAACCATCTCCGCTGATGCAAGTTAAGATCCTTCTATTTGAATAGATGCTGCAGACTCCGGTGATCGGTGTAGATCTCACAAGGGACACCGTACAAATAGTGCAGCCAAATCTTCAAGGCATGAACAATAGCTGCTAACTCAATTTCAGCTTATTAGTTCTTCTCATGCACCTTCAGCTGTCTGGATGCGTAGGCAATCACCCTACCATCCTGCATCAATACTGTACCGAGTCCAACTCGTGAGGCATCACAATATACTGTATAGGACCACGAACCTGTAGGCAACATCAATATAAGGGCCGAAGGCAAAGCTGTCTTGAGCTTCTAAAAGCTCGCCTCGCACTCGTCTGTCCGCTGAAAAGGGGCACCCTTTTGGGTCAATCTGGTCATAGGTGCTGCAATCGAAGAGAACCCCTCTACAAAACGACGGTAATAGCCCGCCAAACCGAGGAAACTGCGAATCTCAGTAGCGGAGGAGGGTCTGGGCCAACTCTGCACGGCCTCCACCTTCCTCGGATCTACTTGAATACCATCACTCGACACCACGTGGCCCAAAAATGCCACTGAACTCAACCAGAATTCACATTTAGAGAACTTGGCATAAAGGTGCTTCTCCCTCGGAATCTGAAGCACTATCTTCAAATGCTACTCGTGCTCTTCCCGGCTCCGGGAATATACTAGAATATCATCAATGAAAACAATCACGAACGAGCCTAGATATGGCCTGAACACACTGTGCATCAAATGCATAAAGGCTGCTGGGGCATTAGTCAGCCCGAAAGACATCACGAGGAACTCGTAGTGACCATACAGAGTCCTGAAGGCAGTCTTCGGGATATCTGGCTCCCGAATCTTCAGCTGATGATAACCAGAGCGCAAATCAATCTTAGAGAACACCTGTGCGCCCTGTAGCTGGTCAAAAAAATCATCAATACGTGGCAAAGGATACTGGTTCTTCACTGTAACTTTGTTCAACTGACGATAGTCAATACACATACGCATAGAACCGTCATTTTTCTTCACAAACAACACATGAGCACCCCAAGGCGAAACACTCTGGGTCGAATAAAACCCTTGCCCAATAACTCCTGTAACTGATCCTTCAACTCCTTCAACTCAGGAGGAGCCATACGGTACGGTGGAATAGAAATGGGCTGAGTGCCGGCAACAAGTCAATAGCAAAGTCAATATCTTTGTCGGGCGGCATGCCCGGAAGATCAGCTGGAAATACATTAGCAAAGTCACGTACCACATGAACAGAATCAATAGAGGGAGTGTCAATACTGACGTCCCGCACATAGGCTAGATAAGCAGCACACCCCTTCTCAACCATACGCTGAGCTCCGAGAAAAGAAATAACACGGCTAGGGGTGTGATCTAGAGTACCACTCCACTCAATACGTGGAATGCCTGGCATAGCCAGCGTCACGGTCTTGGCGTGACAATCAAGAATGGCATAATGGGGCGACAACCAGTCCATGCCCAGAATAATATCAAAATCGACCATCCCGAGCAACAATAGATCCGCTCTGGTCTCAAAATCACAAATGGTAATCAAACACGACCGATATACGCGGTCCACGGCCAAAGAATCACCCACCGGAGTGGAAACATAAATGGGGGCACTCAAAGAATCCCGAGGCACACCCAGATGAGAAGCAAAGTAAGAAGACACATATGAAAAAGTGGAACCAGGGTCGAATAGAACCGATGCCTCCCTGTGACTAACTAGAATAATACATATGATAACAGAGTCAGATGCAACAGCCGCAGCGCGATCAGGAATAGCATAGAATCTGGCCTGTCCCCTCTCTCGAGCGCGGCCTCTGGCACCCTGATCCCCGCCCCTGGCTGGCTGGGCAGGTGGAGTGGCAGCTGGAGCTGGAATGATGGCCTGCTGGCCCTGAGAACCACGCTGAGGCTATGAAGACTGAGGAGGTGCTCCTCTCCTACGTCTGGGGCACTCCCTAACCAGATGGTGAGTATCCCCGCACTCAAAACAAGCTCTGGGAGGACGCGGTGGCTGCGTCTGACCGGCCTTACCCCCACTAGTCTGACCCCTAGAAGTACCCCGAGCGGGAGGTGCACTGGAAACTGGGGGGGCATAATAAGGCTCATGAGGTGCTGGAAGGGCTGGAGTACTACCGGTTGCTGGCAATGCTGAGTGAACTGGCCGATCGGAATAACCCCTACCAAAACAATTGGCTGCTAAAGTGCGGGCACCAGAGAAATGTCCCGACTCACAAGACCTCTTGGCCTCCCTCTCTCCCCGCTCTCTAGGGAGCATACGCTCGATCCTCCTGGAAATGCTCACTTCTTGCTGATAAGATATATCCATCTCCAACTCTCTGGCCATGCTGGACCGAATCGGCGGAATCGGGCCCTCGATAAATCTCCGCACTCTCTCCCAGACCGTGGCTACAAAAGCCGGTGCATTCGTGGCTAGGCGGGTGAAACTGATAGCATACTCTGATACTGACGTGGAGCCCTGTCGCAACCGCTCAAACTCCGAGCGCCAAGAATCCCTAAGGCTCCGTGGAACAAACTCCCTCAAAAACAGATCTGAAAACTGCGTCCAAGTCAATGAAGCAGACTCCTCTGGACTATCCAACTCATACGTGCGCCACCGATCATAAGCGGCCCCACGAAGCTGAAAAGCAGAGTGAAGGAAACCCGGCTGGTCTCCACAATCCCCATAGTACGAAGAATACGATGACACTCCTCTAGAAAACCCAATGCGTCATCTGAAGCCAATCCGGCTAAACAACGGAGGGTCGTATTTCTTGAACCTCTCCAATCTACTGTTGCTCGTCCTCGAGAGCGGTGGGTCCCCTCCGGGGCGTCTTGCGGGGCGGCGGGAGGCATAACCAAAACATGCGGAACACTGTCCCACCGGCACACGCTGCTCCGGTGTAACGGTTGCGCGGGAGTACGGGCCCCTCCCCCAGCCTGAGATGTAGCTGCGACGAGAGGAAGCAATCCTTCCTGAGCTAAAGTGGTATACATACTCATGAACTGGGCCAGGGTCTCCTGTAGTGCTGGAGTAGTAGCAGCTGTAGTCGGTGTACCAGGTGCCTACGCTCCAACCTGATCTACCTGTGGCACCTCAGCGGCAGCGCGCGCGGGTGCTGTGGCTGCACCTCGGGCGCTTCCTCGTCCTCTACCTCGGCCCCGGCCTCTGACGGCGGCAACAGGGGGCGCGGGTACCTGATCGTCGCGAGTAGCTCGTGTCCTCACTATCTGTGAGAGAATAGAAATCAATAGTTTAGATTTTTGATGCCAAAAATGTCGCAATACAAGGAATCCAAAGAAATGAAGAGTTTCCTAAACAGTTACATAGCCCCTCGTAGATAAATACAGACATCTCCGTATCGATCAGCGAGACTCTAAGTAACCGGTCTGTGTCCCGTGACTCCTATGAACCTAGAGCTCTGATACCAACTTGTCACGACCCTAGTTCACCAATCGTGAACATGTCGTGATGGCACCCAGTCCCCACGACTAGGTAAGCCTAACACGTTGCGGAATATACCGGTTTATGAACATTTAATAAGAATTAGCGGAAAATAAGATGAAAGGAATGTAATCCGTGCCGCTGGGCACATACACCAGTCAAATACACTATTTAAAACACTACCAAGACCCGGAATCCCACGGGTAACACAGACTAAAGAGATCATACAATTGTAGCTCTATGTAAAAGGAGTATCTAACAACGGAATGAAGGAAAATCATCTACTAGCAGTAGAATAGAAGGAAGGCCTCCGGATCCGCGGACGTAGAAGGTCATACCTCGAGGTCTCCCAAAACGCTGCTGAATCACCTGATGTGAGCCTGCCCTGATGTACCTGGATCTGTACAACAAAAGTGTGCAGAAGAGTAGCATGAGTACACCACAGCGGTACTCAGTAAGTGCCAAGCCTAACCTCGATGGAGTAGTGACGAGGAAGGTCAGGGCCCTACTGAGAAACAAATAATATAATGATAATAACAATAATAAGGAGTTTAAATGATAATAATTTCCGAAATTAACAACAATAAATGATTACTGCAATCGTCTACAATTAAGCTAACAACAAATAGTCAACTCGATAAAACCAGTCCAGGACCTGTGGGAATCGAACCCACAGTCCCATTGACAGTACCTCTGGGTCTCCGGGAATCGAACCTGCAGCCCATGTCTCAATAAATAATCAATAACTCAGGATCTCCGGGAATCGAACCCGCAGTCCCTACCAATAACTCAGGATCTCGGGAATCGAACCCGTAGTCCCTACCAATAACTCAGGATCTCGGGAATCGAACCCGTAGTCCCTACCAATAACTCGAGATCTCGGGAATCGAACCGTAGTCACTACCAATAACTCGGGATCTCGGGAATCGAACCCGTAGTCCCTACCGATAACTCGGGATCTCGGGAATCAAACCCGTAGTCCCTACCAATAACTCAGGATCTCGGGAATCGAACCCGTAGTCCCTACCAATATCACGCCGGGACTCTGGGAATCGAACCCACAGCCCCGGGTCTCCGGGAATCGAACCCGCAGTCCACAAGCACAGCCAATAAAGGAATCCACAGAGAGAATAATTATGCTTAACTATAACTTCACCGAAAAATAGTGCCAATAATTATCAAGGAGTTCAAACAAGGCAATTAGGCAACTAAATAGTTAAGTACTACCTAATCATGCTTTCCTAACCACTACCGGGTAAAAATATCAAATTAACAGCCAAAGACAGGAATATCGCTCATAGAACATTTTAATTAAAGTGCGTTTTCAACAACCGGCGCATGTACACGCCCGTCACCTCGCGTACAAGGCATTTAAACTATCACATAATATCCTAGGGGTGAGAATTCCCCCACGCGAGGTTAGACAAGCCACTTACCTCGACTCCGGTACAAAACCGCTATGAAACAACTCTCTTGCCGCGAATGTCGGCCTCCACAAGTGTAGAATCTGATAAAAATCAATAGAATCACATCAAAATAGGCCAATTGGGCATTACCCAATCAAAATAACTCAAAATACACCAAAACCCACAAGTTGCCAAAACCGACTTTCGGTACGCTTATCGAAAAATCACGAAAATTATATATTCGGGTTCCTTATCTCAATACGAGTCTAGGCATATAAAATTTACCAAAATCGGACTCCGTTTGCCCACTCAAATCAGAGATTTTCTAACATTTAGGCCTAGGGCTCAAACCCACCTTTAATCTTCCAATTTCGGTGAAATAATCACGGATTTCATGATAAACCAACGAATTAAGGTCAAGAAACTTACCCCCGATGATTTCCCGATGATATCCCGGCGTTTCCCCTTCAAAATCCTCTCTTGGAGCTCAACAATGGCGGTTTTGGTGTGTTAGGCCGCGACTGAAATGTTCTGGACTTAAAGTCACTGCGAGGCCATTTTACTCTACGCGATCGCAGCACTGGGCTTGCGATCGCGATGCACAAAATATGGGCGGCCTAATTTTCCTCTACGCGATCGCGTGACCCTGGACGCGATCGCAGTGAACAACTCATCAATACTACGCGATCGCAAACGTACTAACGCGATCGCGAAGAACAAACTCGTCCGGCTCCCCAACTACCCTACGCGATCGCATACTCCCTCACGCGATCGCACTGGTTCAACCTCCAGCCTTACGCGATCGCAGGCTTTACTTCGCGATCGCAGAGCTCGGGATTCTCCCTTACGCGATCGCATGGCCATCTCCGCGATCGCGGAGAGCAAAATTGTTCTGCAGTTATTGCAGCAGAACAGCAGTGCCTTTTGGCACAAAATGATCCGTTTGGACCCCCGAATTCATCCCGAGGCTTCCGGGACCCCAACGAAAACCACCAACATACTCCAAAACACGATATGAACTCGTTCAAATCATAAAAACACGTCTAACAACATCAAAACCCATAATTCACATCGAATTCAAGCCTAAATTTCTTAAAACTTTCCGAATTGCACATTCGATCTAAAACTCGACCAAACGACGTCCGAATGACCTGAAACTTTGCGGACATATCAAAATTCACATAACGAAGCTACAGAAATTGTCGGAATTCCATTCCGACCCCCGGATCAAAATCTCACCTATCGTTCGGATTCGCCAAAATTTCAACCTTCGGCATTTCAAGCCTAATTGAGCTATGGACCTCCAAAATACATTCCGAACGCGCTCCTAACCCCGAAATCACCCAACGGAGCTAATGGAACCATCGGATCTCCGTTCCGAGATCGTCTTAACACTGTTCCGGCTACAGGCCATTTTCTAGCTTCAAACCTCTTATTTAGGGACTAAGTGTCCCAAAATGCTCAAATTTTTAGAACCGACTCTCTCGGCAACCCACAATAGCAGAAATGAACTTGGGGGAACAGTTAAATTAGGGATTGGGGCGAAATTTTCTAAAACGACCGGTCGGGTCGTTACAATAATATAGAAGCATCTCTGTGGCACACTAAAACAATATGTGTGATCATTGCAGCTGAAGTAACACCCTCCCGCCGGACAAGAATAGCATAAAATTGAGCCTGACCGCCACCTGATCAGCCTCCCCCTCTAGGGTGACCTCTAGCTGCCTATGCCCAATCCCGAGCTAGCTGGGGGTGGTAAAGTAACTGGTGCAGAAGTGCATCCAGACTTCTCTGCTGAACTAGACCTCCCGAAAGGTGGGGACAATGCCTCTTCATATGGCCAAACTCTCCATACTCAAAACAACCCCGCTCTGACAATGGAGGCAAGTACCAAAATGGACCCCGAGAACCAGAATAACTACAAGAGGAAGCTGGTGCAGATGAACCCTAAACTAAAGGGGCAGGGGATGAACTCCGAGATGGGAGTGCACCAAGAGATAACTGACGCGGGTAAGCACTGTCATGGGTAGCTGATGCACCATGATGAACTGGACAAGCCATCTAAGTGGGCTTATAAAGATGACCCATATTATGGTGGGACTGACCCCCAGAAGCAACATCGCTGAAACCACCTGAACCGTGAGGAATCTTGGCCTCCCACTCCTCACTCTCTTGACTACGGACCAACTCTAGACGATGAGCAATATCAACAACCTCATCAAACCTAACACCTGATAATGTCTCCCAAGTCATAATAAAACACAACTGATAGCTGAGGCATCAATGAACTTCCTAATCTTCTCCCTCTCAGTGGGAACCAACCAAACTATGTGACGAGCCAACTCAAAAAATCTCATCTCATATTGGGTCACGAACATGCCCTCCAAGCGTAGTTGCTCAAACTGCCTATGCAACTCCTCCCTATGTGTCGTTTGAAAAAACTTCTCCAAGAAGAGAACGGAGAACTCATGCCATGAATGTGGTGCTGCCGACTGGCGTGCCCCGCGCATAGGTCTCCCACCATATGAAGGCTGCCCCTATTAGGTGAAAACTAGTAATCGAGACCTCACTAGTCTTCAGAATACCCGACATGTGAAGAATCTATTGAAACCTATCCAAGAAGTCCTGAGCATCCTCTAATTCAGCCCCACTGAATGATGGAGGCTGTGGCGTCTCAAATCTCTCTAGTCTTTTTTTGCTCTTACTCACTCATAACGGGACCCACTTGGGCCTAAGCAATTGCATATGGCTGGACTGGTAATACCCCGAGTGTCTGGAGTCCCTACACTACCTGCTCTAGAGTGCGGGCAGTGAGAGTTTGAGTACCTCCCCAGCCTGAGGAGTGGATATTGCAGTCAAAACTGAAACCGGATGAGCAAGGCTAGTGAAAATAGTCAATATCTAGGTCAAAGTATCCTGAAGGCCAAGAAGCACAATAGACATAACTGGTGCCTAAGCTGGTCCCACCGGCCCAACCACATCTTAAATTTGCTCCTGAGCTGGAGCAACTAGTGGGTCTACAAGTGTTTCTCTAGCTGTTGTACAAGCTGCACCTAGGCCACTCTCACAGCCTCGGCCTCTCGTCACCCCATCTAGTGGTAGTGGTGGTTGTTCACCCGATCCGATAGAACGTGTCCTCACCATATATGAGAGAATAGAATAATAGATGTTTTGTTTTCAAAACCAACAAATTCACACGAAGAGCATACAGGAATGTGAAATTTGCAAATGGTTCGACAACCTCTTGAAGATAATTACAGACTTCTTTTTACTGATCTGAAAAACTCTACTAAGCATGCTTCTAACTCATGATACCTATGCAACCTAGGATTTGATACTAACTTGTCATGACCCAAAATTCACATATTGTGATGGAGCGTATCGCAATACTAGGCAAGCTAATAATCACAATACATTTTGCAACTTTGTTTGGAAACATAATAAAATAAGCTTAAAAATATAATCTCATAACCATTGATATGAAAATACCGCGAATCAATGCAATATTCCCCTAAAATCCGAGTGTCACTAAGTACATGAGGATCATACAATAACATGGACCTAGACACTATTTAGGAAGATAAAACAGTAAAATAAAAACTAAAAGATAAATGATGAGAGTCAAGGTCTATTGACGGTAGAGCAACTCACTCAAAATCTTTGGACTAATAAAGCTCCCAAAAGAATCAGCAACTATTGTACCCAAAAGTACCTGGATCTGCACATGAAGTGCAGAATGTAGTATGAGTACAACCAACCAATGTACCCAATAAGTAGCAAAACTAAACTTTGGGCTGAAAGCAGTGACGGGCTCAATATGTATAGTTCAAATATAGAAATAACAATAGACAAATGTAGACATGCTTTCACATTCAATAGTTAAAGCTCAAACATGTAAAATATGCCAAGTGTAACTGAAAGGAGGAATGATACGTCTCGATATTTACATGTCAATTATGTATGCCAACTATAATGCAAAACAATGATGAAATAATATGTATACTCTCAGATTATAATATCACTCAGTCCTCCCATTCACTCAAACCTCACAACCACTCATTCCTCGCAATCACTTAGTCTTTACAGTCACGCAATTCAACTAATCGCTCAGCAATCACACTCGATACTCTTGCTTGGCACTAGCGCTCGCACTCAGTAGGTACCTGTGCTCACTACTAATATTTCAGACTCTAGAGGGGCGGATCCTACACAAGCACTATAATAAGCCAATCATAGCATGAATCAATAAAGCCTTCAATGACATGTAGCCCGATCTCATAAATATCCTCACAATTAGGCCCTCGGGCAGTCAAGGCTCGAAAGAGTAGCAAGAAGAGTACTCGGGCTAGGGTACCAAACCCTGAATCCCTTTACCGTCTTAGGGACTACCCTAAGATGTTGACTTGGAGTTTGTCACTCATGGGCTTTCCATTGATGCAGAAGAGCGGTCGGTATCATAGGGAAGTGGTTGGGATGCCGAAACGTTTTAGCTCAGAAGCCCGAAGGAAAGCTAGTGACTACAGTCTCTCGAGAAGCTACTCTTGCTTCGAGGGAAGCCGCTGGTGACATTGACATCCTGGAGTCACCATCTCACATAGAGTCTCTATTTGACAAGGCTTAGGTCATCAAAGGAAAACCAACCGAAACATCACGGGTCATAGACGAGGCCCTCAACCTATTCTTTGAAGGCATGGACATCAGTGTGTTGGCCAATAAAAGATGTGATGTTGGAGTTAGGTGGGCCGAGCTAGAGCCCAAAGCTGGTGGAGTAGTTCCCCGCCCCGAGCATGGATCTTGATCATAAAAGAACAGTTATGTTTCAGGTGTTGTACGGACCACTTTGCTTGAGAAACTACCTTCATTGCTTGGTGACTGAAGAGGACTAAGCAAAGACGAATGAGGTAGATGGGCCGAGCCTTTTCAATGAGGCATGACAAGTGTTGAACAGGGTGCACTTTTCATTCTTTGTATCACTTGAAGTGTTCATTTAAACTAAGCATATTCTTATGATCTCATCATTTTTGATTCTTAAGCCTCGATGCTTCATCACGAGAGATTTCATCGCTCTTGGATGGAGGTGAGCCAGCTCAAGGAACAAGTCCGACAGAAGACATGTACAAAGCTCTTAGCGAGCAAAGAGACGAAACCCTCAAGGATCTCCCCATCCTCTAAGTGGAGTTGGAAAAATCTCAAAATGAGGCCTCGCTAGTGAAACAGGAGCATACTGCTATGGTAAGGGTATTGAGATTAATAATGAGAGGCTAAGCACATCTTCTAACGCCACAACCTCACAGGTCAAAGAGAAGATATACCTAATCGACCAACTACGGGCCAAACTGAACAAGGTCAAAGCCTCGATCAAGTCTTTAAGGAGAAAGATGGATCTCCCAGCCTAAAAAGAGGCTAAAAAGAGGAATTGGTATCAGCCAAGGACCAGCTTGGGGTGATGAAGGATAAAGCTGACAAATGGTCTCGGCTGAATGATGAGCTCCCAGCACAATTGGACTCGGCCGTTTAGGAACAAGATGCCCTAGACTAAGAGTATATCACATTCTAGTCCAACTTGGAAGCAAATTTGAACGAGTCCTCCGAGGTCCAGGATATATTGGCCCAATAGAAAAATGATGTAGAGGTGGTCGAGTTCGTATAATAACAAAGGTAGAGTATGTAAAGTGGCTATCCCGGAGGGAGACTCTTGAGGACATTCATGCTGGAGGTTTTGATCTATCGGTTGATATTGATTAGGAAAATAAGCTCGAGGACGAGACCAAAGAAATATATGAGCCCAAGGGTTCAAGCAGTGAATCGGGCTTTGGTGAAGACTAGGCAGAAATGCCTTATTTTATTTTTTATTTTTTTTACATTTTTTTTGTTTGGACCAATTTATAGTGCCTCTGTATATACTTTTGATGTGTATTAAAATTTTCCCTTCATCTATATGGTGTGCTTTACTTTTTAGCATCCCCTTGCAACTCTTTGTTTGAAATATGTCATTATTACCTTAGCATAGAATTTGACATAATTTAGAGTGTTCGATTCCCCAGAGCACGAATGAGGTCTAATTTAAGTATTGTTTTGGCTTTAGAATATCTAAAAGAAAACAAAGTCTTCAAAAGAACATGAATGTTTCAACCTGGCACGATGATGTTTTGCCGAATGTGGCTCTTTTTATGACTGGGCAGTATTTTTTCATATATTTTAACCGCATGTAAGGTCCTTACTTTCTACGAGCAGACTCAGACATCTCCAAGCCATTTTAAATTGGTCGTAGCCTTTCATGTTTGGGCCCTGCCTAATAGACTTGGTGCCTCCGGGATTCAATAGCCTGAGTTGTCTAATCTTATTATCGGATAGCAGTTCCCGACTCAGAGAGGCCCGTGGGCTCTAGACGTTTGAACCCATTATTTCGTCATAGTAACTCAACAATAATATTGTTAGTGCAAATTTGAAATGATGAAATATAGAAGGCAAATTTCTTATATCTGTTTGAATGTAGAATACATGATTGAAGACACAAAAGTGTTCAACTATAGAAAGAATGAGCCATACAAGCATGGTTCATTTGACCATTTGACCCTTATAATTAATTCTAATATTCAAGTCTTGGCTTTTAACATCAAATAAAAACTGCCTTCCTTCTACGAATCCTGACATAGGGCTGAATGGTTCTCCCAATGTTCGAGATAGAGCTCATGAGGGCTCGAATACTAGCGATTCAATATGGGTGATCAGCAATTCCAGCCTCAGGCCCATCTTCAAAACTAGGGTAGCATATTTTAATGTTGCATCGTTAAAAACCTTTCCATAAAACCCATTTAGGAAAAAGGTTTCAGAACTAATTATCAGATTTAACCTCGATCGAATACCTACCTGGGTTAGTTAAAAACAAATTCAAAGGAAATTATATTCGTAACTTAGCATTATTGCCGCTTGAAGTGTTCCACATTCCAGTTGTTCGGTAGTTGGACACCGTTCTCTACTCGAGCTTATATGAGCCTTTCTTGATTATACTGATAACTTTGTACGGACCTTCCCAGTTCAGGCCAAGTTTCCTGTCATTTGGGTCCTTGGTATGTAGTGTAAAAATGTCGAAGGTTAACCCTTTGGTTGTGGTATCGCCCCCTTCACTGTTGTTGGGCCTCTAACCGGACTAGGGCAGCTTCTCACCTTTCGTCCGATAAGTATAAGCATATGACCATATCCTTGTCATTTAATGTCTCAGTAGCGTACTGTAACCTTAGGCTTGATTCTCCTACTTCGAAAGGGATCATAGTTTTTGCACCATAGACTAAAAAGAATGGGTCACGTTGGTGCTTTACTTAATAGTCGTTCGGTATGCCCACAATACCTCGGGAAAAATTTGTTTCTACTTTCCCTTTGAATCGGTCAATCTCTTTTTCAAGTATTGGAGTATAGTTTTGTTTATTCACTCCACTTGACTGTTTCCACTAGGGCGGTAGGGTGTTGACAAGATCATTTTAATTTATAGTCTTCAAAAAACTTACTTACCTCGTCGCCTATGAATTGATTCCCGTCATCGCAAGCAATCTCCACTGGTATCTTGAATCGGCATATTATATGATCCCAGATGATGTCCATGACCTCTTTCTCCTAAACCTTCATGAATGCATGTGCTTCGACTCACATGGAGAAAAAATCGGTCATGAGTAATATGTATTGGGCTTTACTGGGTGCCCATGGAAAGGGTCTATCATCTATTTCATAAACGTCCATGGCGATAGGACTGGGTGAAGCATTTCCCTCAGTTGATAAATCATCGGGAATTCCTCTAGCATTTGGTACATTTTCGAACGAAGTCTTTTGCGTCATTCCCCATCTCGTTCAAGTAATAACCGACTTTGTTCAATTTCCGAACCAAGGATTCTGCTCCTAAATGGTTTCCACAAATACCCTCATGTAATTCCCTCATTGCTTAGTATGCCACCCTTGAACCCAAGAACCTAGATAGTGGCCCAAAAATGATCTAATGTGCAATGTTCCCTCGACCAAGCTGAAGTTGTTAGCTTTAGTACGTAGGGCCCTCAATTCTTTGGGGTCCGATGGAAATTTCCCTTTCTGAAGGTAGTCTATGTATTTGTTTTCCAGTCCCAATTCAAACTTGTTGAATTCACCTCGGTGTGACCTTCTCCTATCACCGAGTTCATCAATTGCACTACTACTTTGGAGTCAAATGACGACCCAAAATTGGTCACGGTCTCATTATTTTGATCTCGAGGTACGTGTTGTAGAGTCCATTCCTTGAATTTATGTAAAATCACCTGCAACTTATCCAAGTATCTCTGCATTTGTTCCTCTTTCAATATCGTTGATTTGGCTGATAACGAGGAAGGATTCATATTTGGAATCGATCACCTCAGCCCCTAGGCTCTTAGCCAGTTCTATACCTGCAATCACAGCCTCATATTCGGCTTCGTTGTTAGTAAGTTTTAAAGCTCTAATATGCTTCCTTATTACATTACTTTTGGTAGTTTTAATACAATGCCCATCCCGGACCCCTTTGAGTTGGAAGTACCATATGTGAATAGGGTCCAGATCCCCAAGCTAGTTCTTGAAGTGAGCAGTAATTCCTTTTCAACCTCGGGGATCAAAGTCTGCCAAAAGTTGAGATTTTATGGCGGTTTGGGGTTTGTAATTGATATCATACCCACTAATCTCTATGGCCCTTTTGGCTAGCCAGACCAAGAGCTCGAGTTTGTGCATAACATTCCTCAGCAGGTAAGAGGTCACAATACATAAGGGTTGACACTGAAAGGGTGATTTTAATTTCCTAGATATGCTCAATAAGACATTAATATTTCTAAGTGTGGGTACCTTGTTTCGACATCGCCTAGGTCTCTACTAACTTAATAAATAGGAAATTGCATACATTCTACTTCCTGGACCAGGACACCACTTATCGCAACCTAGGAAACTACAAAATAGAGGTACAACTATTTGTTTGCCTTTAGAGTGTTCATTAAGGGAGGGATCAATAGGTACTGTTTGAGTAATTCTAAAGCTCATTGGCACTCCATATTCTAAGAGAAATTGCTCTTCTTTTTTAGTAATGAGAAAAGTCGGTGGCTCTTGTTTGACGACCTCGAAATAAACCGGCCCAACCCAGATATCTGCCCAGTCAGTCTTTGTACTGCCTTAACATTGTCAACTATGGTGATATCTTTGATGGCTTTTATCTTTTCCGGTTTGATTTCTATTCCTTAGTTGGATACCATGATCCTGGGAACTTTCCTGAGCTAACCCCGAAAGCACACTTCTCTGGGTTTAGCTTTATGGTGTATTTCCTCAATATGTCGAAGGTTTCCTACAAATTCTTCAAATAGTCCTATGCTCATAGGGACTTAACCAACATATCATATATATAAAGCTTCAAGTATCTCATGGTCGGCCCTCGTATTGATCATTCGATCGATGCTAGTCAAAGGGAATGAATCTTTTGGACATGCCTTGTTTAGGTCCTTATAATCTACACACATTCTAAGTTTGTTTCTTTTCTTAGGTACGGCTACTAAATTTGCTAGATAATCCGGGTACTTAACTTCCCACACGGAACCTATTTTCAAAAGTTAAAATACCTCGTCTTTGATGAATGCATGTTTGATCTCGGACTGCAGTCTTTTTCTTGTGTTTGACTGGGTGAAACTTTATATCTAGTCTCAATTTCTAAGTTGTCACCTCCGGTGGATCCTTGTCATATCTATGTGGGAACATGAAGAATAATCGACATTAGCTTTGAGAAAATCAACAAGTTTTTTCTTGAGCTCAGGAGTTAACTCTGTGCCCAGCTATACCTTTCGATCCGGTAGGTGCTCGATCAATATAACCTGCTCCAATTCCTCAATTGTTGATTTAGTGTCATTGATGTCATCGGGTGATATAAAAGATCATGGGACACCACAATCCTCCTCCTTATTTACTGTGTGCTCCTCCTATTTTTTCGGCGGTCGAAGGCGGGATTATTGATTGCTATTTGTCTTCCTTTTCTTCGACCATTTTTTAGTTTTGAAACTGCAGGCATCAGGATCACTTCATTGACAATGAACATCTACCTTGCATCTAGCTATTCCCCATAGATCGTTTTGATACCTCCCAGGAGTAGGAAATATCAATGCTTGATGTAAGGTTGAAGGCACTAGCCTCATGTTGTAAACCCACTGCTGTCCGAACAAGACGTTGTACCTTATATCCCCCTCGATCATATAATACTTTTTTTCCTGACAGTATTCACTAGTAGGGTTAATCTATCCTTTGTCATCTTGCACACCATGTCGAATCCATTCAACACTCGGACCTCCGGTACAATTTGGTCCAATAATCCCAATTATTCTATGACCCTCCATCGAATTATGCTGGCCTTGCTACCTGGATCAATTAACACATATTTAACTCAAGCTTTATTGATAAGTACGAATATTACCAGTGCATTATTGTGAGTCTGGATGATACCTTCGGCATCCTCGTTGTTGAACGAGATGGCCCCCTCTGATACATAATCTCAGGTGCATTTTCCCTTGCGATAGAAACTTTGGTGTGTTTTATCATTGGCCTTTGTAGAATATCTACTTCCTCGATGATCATGTTGATCACGTGTTGGGGCTCCGCTTGTGCAATCTGTTGTTGGCATCCCTATTTTGAAATGATTTATGGCTCGTTCACTTAGGAATCCCCGAAGATGTCTGTTGTTGAATGGTTGAGCCACTTCTTCCCTTAGTTGTTGACAATCTTCGGTTATGAACAAGAGTACCATGGTACTTACATACCAAGTTGTGTTCCCTCTGTGCGGAATCGGATTGAAATGATCTAGGCCACTTGGTCTCTTTTATGCGACCAATGATCGATACTATGCTTACAGTATCAATGTTGAAATTGTACTCTAATAATCTTGGTGCTTCCATACCCCCAAATAATCTTGTTCTTTGATCATTTCTCCGGTCATTCCTAGTTGGGTATCGACCGGATCCGTTTCCCCTTCTATCCAAGTCAAACAGCTGATATCGATCTCAGACCGGCCTTGGTTTTTGGTCCATAATTTTCTTAGATTTGTCATTCTCTTTGTTGGGGTAAACACACCCCGAGGGGCCCCTTGTTGGTTATCCTCGACTCTAATCTTCGACTTATACATGTTATATATGACAGCCCAAGTAATCGCTGGATAGTCTACCAAGTTTTGCTTCAATCGTTAAGAAGCAACTGAATTTCAGGGGTTGATTCCTTAAGTGAATGCCTGAACGACCTAATCATCTACGACCGGGGGCAGGTCTATTCGCTCTATCTAGAACCTCGACACGAACTCCCTAAGAATCTCGTTATCTCTCTACTTGACTTTGAAAAGGTCTGATTTCCTCATCTCGACCTTGATGGTTCCGGCATGGGATTTTATGAAAGTGTGTGCAAGCATAGCAAATGATTGAATACAATTCGGAGGTAAGTTATGGTATATCATTGCTCCTTTGGACAAGCTTTCCCCAAAATAGGGTGTGTTATGATTCGTATTGAATCACCATTATTATCCTTGGCCTAACAGTGGGCACCAAACTGTTTACCCTCAAAATGAGTAAAAATTAATTGTGTACACGGTTAAACAATACATTATTTAATTTAACACGAATGATCTATGAACAGAAATTAATTAAAGTAAGGGAAGAAAAAATAGTCAAACCAAACGTGATGAACAACCAAGATTGTCCTTTTAGAAGAACACTGTAAATTGAGCTCGGTCGAGACATTAGATCGGTGGGAATCGAATAATTAAGCAATTGAAGAACACAATGAACATTAGCTAGAGAATGAAAATGAACTTTTATTGCTTTGATATGTGTGCCAATAGCGGTTTAAAAAGAAAATTTATATTATTTATATAGTAGGGGAGTTTCAATCCTAGTACAAGTCTAAATAAGGTAAAAATCTTTTTGTTTTTTATAAATGTTGATCTGCAATTGATATCGAGCGGGACTTGCGTAGTAATATCATGTTGAGGTGGATAGTACGGCCCCCTACTTATCGTGCTTAACCATTCCTCTTTTTTTTAGTCTCGAACCTTCATCCTGTCCCGACCCGATGTTCAGCTGTGTCCGATCCCCAATGCACTGTTCGTCCTCCCCGAGCTCCGAAACGAGTAACCCTTCGGCTTTACTCGATGTTGCGTCAGATCATGCCTCCCTCTCACTTCTTTACCGGAAAATCAGGGTAATATTATTCCCGATTTTACTAGTACACAACCATGTCTTACTACCATATTTAATGTCATTATACCAATTTGAAACTTTATTCGCATCGTAAATCTATTATTTTGCATTTTACTCACTAAAGACCACGTAAGCTTTATTTCTTTTTCCTTTTAGTTTATTTTTATCGAGGTGGGGGCCGTCGAAAGTGATAAGGATGATGAAAAAGTGCTATCTATGAGAGTGAAGGGTTAAATTGGTTCGGTCATCCAATAATGTATGATAAGAAATCATCTAAATCTAATGATGCTTGATGTGTACATCTTAACTAGTAGTAGGCTAGTAGCAATAAGCTAGTAATGTGAACTTTATATTTTTAGAGTTACTTTATTACCATTATTGGATAGATAAGTGGGGGGAGGAGATGTAATTATTACGGTTAAGGGTCTAATTTGCCTCTTTGCTATCATAAATAGACTTTATTTATCTTCTGTATATGTTTTCTATCAAAAATATCTCTACCATTATATATTGGGATCATATTTACCCTTACACGTTAAAAATTTCATCCCTTCTTTTAAAATCCGAGAAATGGCCAAATATACCTCTCTACTTTAAAAAATGAAAAAAAATATTTTTCAAAAACGAAAATATTTTGTAGAAAATAACTTTTTCAGTTTTTAAAAAATGAAAATATTTTGTTAAAAACAAATTTTTTTTCAGTTTTTCAAAAAAAAAAATAGTTTAACAAATTTGTTTCTTCAGTTTTTACAAAAAAACAAATCTTTAAAAAAACTAAAAAATTATAGAAATATTTTTTTCAATAACAAAAATATTTGTTGGAAATATTTTTTTCAATATTAAAATAATGAAAATATTTTATTAAAGTAAATATTTTTTTCAATTTTTACAATTTTTACAAAAAAAAAATATTTTGTTAAAAAATAATTTATTAGTTATTACAATTTGTTTTGCAAGATCTTTTCAGTATTTACTCAGTCTAAAAAACAAAAATATTTTGCAATTTTTTTTAAGTTTTACAAAAATAAAATTTCATTTTTTTAAATTGAGTAGATACTAAAAAAATTCGCAAAAAGAAATTGTAAAAACTGGAAAAAGATTTAACAAAATCTTCTTCTTTGTAAAACTGTAAAAACTGGAAAAAAATGTAAAAACTGGAAAAAAAAATTCAGTATTAAAAAATATTCTAGTATTTTAAAAACTGAAAAAGTTATTTTCAATAAAATATTTTTTTTCATTTTTTGAAAGTAGAGGGGTATATTTGGCCATTTGTCGGATTTTAAAAGAATAGATGGGGTTTTTAACGTGCAAGGGTAAATATGACCCTAATATATAACGGTATGGATATTTTTGATAGAAAACGTAAACGAAGGATAAATAAGGTCTATTTATAATAGTAGAGAAGCAAATCAGAATCTTAACCGTAATTATTACATACACATTTAATGTAATTGACTAACCGAAGAAAAGTTCAATGCCTCTAGGGGACAAACATTGAAAAGCTAGTGAATGATGGTCCCTTTTTCCTAGATAGGCTCCATTTGGATGTGAAACTTGGGCAGAGGTAGAATAATAGTTTTGGGTTCGAATAAATTATACTTTTAGTTAAACATAAAAATTGTACGGGGCATCTTATTTAGTCGCATTTATTAATATATTCATTTTTTTAAAACTTTTATTATATACCCACTTTTTAAATAACTCCAACCCCCCTTTTCATCCCCTTCTCCTCCTCCATTTTCTTTTTTCTTCTTCTGCAACAATGACTTCAACCACATAAGACGAATTATGTGAAGGGTGAGAGTTCTCCGTACCATAGATGAGTGGTTAGCTGTTAATGGAAATAAAGTTTCTCAAATATAATTGAGGCGGCTTTAAATTAATGACATAAGGACTATTCTCTTTTTTTCCTTCTAATTTGACTTAATTTTGTGCGTTTCATCCTTAAGAACAGAATACCAGTGACTCTTCTTTGTGCATTCATCATCATCCTTCAATTCCTATAGTTTTGCTTCCTCTTAATTAAAACTCACTAATTAATAGTGGTCTGATTTGTGGCCTCCTTTTCATAAAAATTAAATCAGTTTCCACTCTCAGCAACAGGGGCGGATGAACCTAGGTGGAAGTGGTGTCATCCGACACCGCTTTGCCGGAAAAACTCATTAAATATATGTAAATTATTGATATTTAAAAAAAGTATTTGTACTTAATTTAAAATGACAATACATTTAACCAATATCTTGCTTGCTCTCCTAGTCAAGCGCTTTTGTATTTTGGAAAAGATTCTGAGTTTAAACTGGAGCCCGATGCAGCACAACAATAAATTTTCCCCTTAACTTAGTTCCATCATAAGTTGTCCTGCTATTTTTTTTTCTATCGTCCTTTTTTTGGGTGATGAGGTTGGTCGAAACCATTAGCAAAGTCACATAATGTAAGAGTTTTAAGTGATTATTTAGTGTTTTATATAAGAAAACATATTAAGTATTATTTCTGGTAAGGATATTACAATACATTCCAAATTATGAAAGCTTGTCGAGGAGAGTGGTAGTAATATACTAGGATTTGTTTTTTCTTTAATTGGATTCTAATTTGTTCTTTTAATTTGTATCGTTATAGTGATTTATTTAATTGTTTACTTCTTTAATGTCGACACCACCTAAAAATATTCTACGTACGCACTGTCCAGCAACATAAACATACCCTAGGTTACATCTCGTTGGCATGGAAGATGACATACATAAATACATGCTTCCGTATAGTTATGGAAGAAACAAAGAGAAACATTTCAGCTTTAGAGCTGAAGTTTCTATGATGACCCGGTCTGTCATCACGTGAGTTATCATCCCGTTCACCCCGTTATATGCTTATTCATGTTTCAATATATGTATTTGGCGAGTTCGAGTCAATTCGAATCGAGTTTGGTAGGAAACGAGGCAAATAGTATATTTGAAGAAGGAATAGTTGGGAAAAGTCAACCGGATGTTGACTTGTGAGTAAGAGGGCTCGGAATCAAATTCTAATGGTTCGGGTAGCTTTGTGGGATCATTTGTGGCTTAGGAGAGTGATCGAAATTGAATTAGGAAGTTCGGTGTAGAATTAGGCTTGAATAGGCGAAGTTGGAATTTTAGCGAAATCCGGTCGATAGGTGAGATTTTGATCCGGGTGTTAGAATGGAATTCAGACAGTTTCAGTAGATTCGTTAGGTGATTTTGGATATGTCTGCAAAATTTCAGGTCATTCGGACATCGTTTAGTCGGGTTTTTGATTGGATGTTAGTTTTGAAAGTTTTAGTTGAAACTTAGGCTTGAATCTGCCTTGATTTGACAATTTCCGTGTTTAAGGGTGTGTTTTTATGATTGGAACAAGTTCGTATCGTATTTTAGAGTAGGTTGATGGTTTTCGTTGGGGTCTCGGTGGCCTCGGGGTGAATTCGGGGGTCCAATCAGACCATTTCTTGCATTTTTTGAAGGGCTGTTGGTCGCTGGTATTTATTGCAGACGGATGCTCTATGTGATTGCATAGGGGTGTTGCGATCGCATAGAAGGATGAATTTGGGCTTCTGAGTTATAATATGCGATCGCATAGATGGGGCTGCGATCCCATAGTTTTGTAACCTTGTTCTCTGCGATCGCATAGTGTATTGTGGCACTGGGTCCCTGGATGGCATTTGTTATATGCGATCGCAAGGCTGGAGTGCGATCGCATAGTAGTAATTTTGGAGCCTGAAAAATTGTTCTAAGCGATCGTAGTGTTGGTGTGCGATCGCATAGCATTAAATATGGAGTGTAAATTTTTGTTCAATGCGATCGCAGTAATGGGATGCGATCGCATAGTGTAATTACCTGGGCGGACACACCTGTTAAGTAACATTTCATCCGCGAGGGTTTTCATAATTTCACCATTTGTAGGCAAGCTTTGAGAGCTAAGTGACGGGATTTGAAGTGGATTTTATTGGGAAGTCATTGGAGGTAAGTTTTGTGGTCTAGTTACATGATTTTATCCTAGAATCTTCATCTATATCACTGAAAATTGAAGGATTTAAGGTTTATCAATGGGGAATTTTTGCTCTAAGCTTGGGTTATAGAAAATTACTGATTTGGATGAGCTAACAGAGTCCGATTTTGATAAGCCTTATATGTACGGACTCGTGGCGAGATAAGGATTCTAAAAATATGACTTTTGTATTTTTTTGAGAAGCGGTCCCGGTGGTCGGGTTTTGGCAACTTCCTGATTTTCGGTATAATTCAAGTCATTTTGATTGGGTTATGTTCCTTTAGCCTAATTTGATATATTCTTATTGGTTTTGATCAGATTTGGCATTCGAGTAGGTCGATTTGCGAGGCAAGCGCAAGGCGAGCTAGGACTTTTGTCGGTTCGAGATGAGTGATAGTAATAAATGATATGTTGAGGGTTTGAAACCCCGTATTTGCACTATAGAGTGCTATGCTGAGATGAAACACGCGTCATGTGACGAGCGTGGTGGCATTGTGAGTGGGGATCTGTACTTGGTCCCTTCCGATTGATAGTTTACTGTGCATATTGACTGAGAATGGGCTTATATTTGTATATTTTGGCTAGTAGTCATGTTTGGGGCCTTGTGCCGATCTGTAGAATATTAGGGAAGCCTGTAGAGCTAAATGACCCCTATATCATGTTGAACACATACTCTCAGCCGTATTCAGAGCTGTTGTGAGCTCGTGATTTTTTCCCTATATGAGAATTACTACTAAAAATCCAAAATAAAATATTTTAGTGTTGTGTGTGGTTTTTTGTGGAATTGCTTGTTATTTTTCGTATTTGTATGCATCTTCTCTGTGCGTTGTTTATTTGTTAAACTAATATACAAAATAATAATAATATGTTGTGTTTACATTTGGATTTTTATAGGAGTAATTAAGTAATTCATTCTACAAAAATGAGAAAAATTACGAACAATAAGTTAATTTACATATTAACATCTAATGTCAAATGGTGTAATTTTATTTTTAGTTAATTATGAGTGTTTAATTATGATTAAGAGTCAATTAGTATTTTTAAGATTAATTTAGTTCTATAAGTTAATTTAGGATTTTATTTTTAGAATTTTAGTTTTGTTTGGAAATTAAAAGAGAATAGGAAATTGGGCCAAGTCTGAATTAAATAAAAGAAGGGCCAAAACCAAATACCTTTTTTTTTCACCAGACCGGCCCCAGTACCCTTTTTTTCGACTCGGTCCGGACAATACCCAAACAAACCCCCATTTTCAATTACCCTTCATTTCCCATATTTCCCAAAACCCTAAAACACCCACCACACTTCATCCTCTCCAAGCAGTTGCCACGTCAACGACCACTGCCCCCTCGGTTCTCCCCCCACAAACCGTCGCCATCTCCGGCGTTCCACACCAGCGACCGGCACCTCCGACTAAACAACCAGGCTGCTCTCCTTCGTCTTTATCACCATCGACCAGTAACCCATGTCCAACCGCCTTCGTCTCCTTCGTCTTTGAACCAAATGATTCCCTTCGTCTTCGCACCAAATGATTCCCTTCCAGCAATGTCGTTTCCGGCAGCCCACCACCATCGTTTTCCAGCCATCTCTAGTCCAATTCTAGTCACGAACCACCAACAGCCATGAACGACCACCAGCAGCCGTTTTGTTTCAACACCAACCCCGATCCCCCGTTGTTTGTCGTTGAACCGCCAGCAATAGTCCAGCCCTATTCCATCACCACCAGTTGACCATTGCTAACCACCGCCAAACGACCAAGATCCGCTCGTCGAACACCCTTATCCCTCGTTACTCCACAGTTCACCACCCACGATAACAAGATCGGGAAATAAAGACACACTCACACCCAACAATATTCACCCACACCCAGCGATATTCCTCCAACTTCAGCCTCAAGTTAAAGCAGTTCGAGTTGTTGATTCCGATGGCCACTATAGCTCGCTTAAAAATATTTCTATTTTTGAACTATGTTTTGGTGTATTTGCTCCAGAATTTCGATAATAAAAGGTCAGTTTGTTTCAAATTATATTTCTTCTATCCTAATTTCAATTCGCCCAATCGTAATGGTAAACTGAAGCCTTTGTTTTGGGTAAACAAACTGAAGCCTTTTTTTTGGGTAAACTCAAACACAAATTGAAGCATAATGGTTCGATATTTTTGCCGCATCACAATGTTTACCCCATTACATGAAATGATTTGATTTGAAATATATATATGTTTTACCGCATTATGTAAATTCAAACAACTTAGAGATATTGTAGAATTAACTGACTATTTAGTGCATTCACAGTGTCCGTTTGCCCGTATTTAAGTGTTAGTCTATTCCTTGAATCATTAAACATTTTGATTGCAATATAGTTTGTTCTGATTTGAATTTACTTATTGTTTGGTGATCTGATTATGGTGGTGGTTCTGCTTAAATTTGGATTCAGTTTGATAAATTAGATTTGGGGTTTGAATTCAGTTTTAATTGTTCCTGATTCATCAGGAATTGATCCAGGTTCCCTTTTTAGATGATTTTGGTTATAGCTGATTAGTTTTGAAGGTCTGGGGGCAGAATTGTAAGAATAATAATTTCAGGGGTAATCATGGGGGTTAATTTAAAATTTGAATCTTTAATAATTAAGGGGGCTACTAGGTAATAAGTAAAATACTAGTGGGATAGTCAAAAGAGGAAACATTCTTTAGTGGGATTGAATAATTAGTAGACAACTAATAGTGGAAGACTACTTTTTCTTAAAGGGGGGTCTGACTACTCATTAGGACCTAATAATATGGAGGAAAATTGAAAGAGGGGAGTAGTATAAAATAAGCATTCTGCCAAACGAAAAGGACAGAATTTTTTTGGCAGTCAAAAATCAAACTGTTTTCTTACAGTAAGAACCTAAAAGAAAACATTGCTCCCTTACCTTTGGGTTTTGGTTTTCAATATGTATCTCTTTAGTCCACAAGTTGAACTGAACTTTCATAAGACTCCTTCCTTTTAAGATCCAAACCTATACTATTCTTGAGCAAGCAATCTCGTCCTGTTCGAGGCACTTGAAGATTTCTTTTGAAGTTGTTTAAGTTTTGTTCGTTTGGTTTTGGAGTTGTTGTCTTGATTTTCTTAAATCTTCCGCTGGTTTGTAATATTCCTAGGTTTTGAATATGCCACTACTCCGCTGGTTGTTTGTTGTTGTTGCTTTGCTGTGAGCTGTTTACTATTTCTTCCTCCTCTATTTTTGTCTTCAAATTCCAGGTATACATGCGAAATGCAGCTGATGTAATTGTTTGAACTGAGGGATCGGATTTTGAAATGAAGTGTTATCCCGGAAATCGTAGTTAAAAATGTATATTAATTTTTATTTCATGACCACCTAACTTTTGTTTTTGCTCTTTGTGATGTCATGAATTATATGTCCTATAAGCATATGAAATTTCTACTGCCAATCGATTCACGGAAATGTGACATAGCTGCCAATTGTGTGTTTGATTAAAATAAGTCTATTGGATTTAAAGTTGATTTGCAGCTTTGAAATTCGAATAAGTACTCTTCGGTTATAGACCAGCTTTGTACTTAGCATCTAGTTTAAAAATGCATCATTATTAAATTCTTGCCAAGAAAAATGTCGAAAAGGTCTTGATTTATAGTAAAAATACTACTTCCATTCTACATTGATTCTATTTTTAATCTAAGAGTACTTATTTGAATTTACAAAATAAGGAAATGATACAGAAAAGGTTTGCATCATTAGAAAATTCCCTTTATAATCATAGATTCTCTCTCCATATTTTACCCTTTTGCAAGATGTTTATCTCAAATAAGAATAAATGTAGGTAGGTTCATCTAATCTAATACAGAATGAGGAATTGATGCCTCCAAAGTTTTAGATCACTTTGTTTTGATTGTCAAAATTTAGAGTCAGTAAATGACCTCTACAATTTGTAAATCGTAGAAAAATAAACAAAAATTGAAAGTGCGTGGTTTCTTCAGATGCACCTTTTTTTAAATTTTAATTTCCTAAACTCGGGGGTGCATTTCATATGATTCAACTTTAATTCTCAACAACGTTAAATAAAATGTGTCGTGGATCTCAAGTGCATTTCATGTGACGTGGTTTAAGGCGTATTTTAAATAACGTTGAATTTTCCCTGAAATAATTTTAAAAGGGGTTAATAGGTTAAAATTGGCACATAAGTTATAACATGTATTAAAATTAGATATTTAGTAATTTATAACAACTTAAGCAACTGTGCTAGAACCACGGGATTCGGGGGTGCCTAACACCTTCCCTCGGGTCAACAGAATTCCTTACTTAGAATTTCTGGTTCGCAGACTTCACTTGGAAAGTCAAAATTTCCTCGATTCGGTATCTGAATAAATCGGTGACTTGGGACACCTTAATTTATTCGAAGTGGCTACTCTGAATTAAATAAAAAATAATTCTATTTCGAATATTGTCACTTTAAATGGAAAAACTCCCCTTGTACCTTTTACCCTTCGGGGTAGGGTGCGTAAAAAGGAGGTGTGACAGCTCTGGCGACTCTCCTGGGGAAACAAACCCAGAACCACTAGTTCAGGGTTTAAGAATTCGAGCTTTGAATAATTGTTGTATTTGGCTTATTTATTATCTGATTTTGTTATATGTTTGTCTTAATGTTCCAAGTGTTGCTTCTACCGCTTTGACATTTTGTGAATTGTATATAAATTGTGCCGATACCTACTTTCTCCTCTAAGTCTTTTTACAATTTAATATTGGGCATTTGCTGGACATAGCCCGTCTTTCTTAAGATAGCTGAGGTGTTTGGCACCTGGTGAAGGATTTAGCCACACATGTTTAGGCGGAGAGTACTGTCAATTAATCCGGAAAGCCAAGCTACCGGTGCACTGACCATCTTCGGCTCGAGTTGTCCGCTCGATTAAAGCCAGTCTAGATACTTTTTCCAACAGGATGTTAACCTAGAATAACAAAACCTCATGTCGGATCCCTAGTAGAAACGTTTGTTTGCATCATGTGCACATTGACTTAGGAGGCTCAACACAGGGGTTGGGTCTGTCTAGGATAGGTGTACCTGAAACAAAAGACCAACTTGATGCATCTTGTATGTGCATTTGTTTGTTTCGGACCTGCATGCTGACCGACTTATTAAAAAAAAGGGGGATTGGTTTTGAAGAATAGGAAAATACCTGTGTATATGGTCAAGGGTTTTAAACACATGTTTCAAAAATTCCTAAATAACACCAAAACTCTGGTAAATGTTTTTTTAAAAAGGAAGATGGAAACGTGTTTCTTTTTTGTTTGAAATGATATAGTTCGTTTAGTTCGAACTACGCAAGTTTGATTCTCACCGGACGTGGGATACGTAGGCAACCCATATCGGGCTCAACTAATTTTGCTTTTTTCAAAAATAATAAAAAATGTGTTAAAATTAGGAGAATGTCCTTAGTCAAGGCAACACCATTTTGGGAAAACAGCTAAACGCCCCGAAGGGGGCGCCGAAAGACTGGTTTCGCAAAAACAGTACCTAGTCGTTATACCATATCCTGTTACACAGCCTTCAAATCTTCTTTAAGTGCTGGAAGGCCGTGTTGACGAGATTAGTTTCTTATAAATGAAAAATAAAAAAAAATTAGGATTAGAAAATCTTAAGTTTTATTTTTATCTTTTCTAGGATCAGCATGGCTCCCCTACAAAGAATCGGTCAGAAAAGGGCAAGAGATGAGATGCCTCCCACATTTATGATCCAAGATAAAACATCGAACCTCATCTGTGAGTGGTGGGCTAAGTTCGCTGCTTGGGAAAAAAATCAAGTCTTCAAGCACCTCAAGTTTCTTCCCGACATTATAGGGATTAAGCTAGATAAAGGTCTGAAATTTGGTGAGCTTCTGGGATTCCACAAATAATGTTTTCACATTCCAGGACTGCGAGATGACACCCACCTTAGAAGCGTTGGGCGGTCTCATAGGATTCGGGAAAGATCTTTACAAAAAGAAACTCGTTGCTCCTAGAAAAATGGGTGTAAACAATTTTCTGAAGAAATTAAGTCTTCGTCGAGTTCCAATGGGTTGCTTAAACAAAGGATGGGTTCCGTTGAAGTATCTTTGCGATAGGTTTCGTGACAAGAAAGGATTTGAAAAGTTCTCAACCACAGAATTTGTCAGCCAATTAAGTTATGACGCATGGGGAGATTTTAGAATCTACGCCTTCATGATTTCTTTTCTAGGGACCATGGTTTTTCCCGAATGTGGTGAGCATATCAGAATCTGTTTATCAGCAGTGGTCTCATACTTGCAAAGTAGCGAAGAACACACTATTCTTCCTATGATCTTAGGAGACATTTTACGGGCGTTACTCGGTGTTGTGAAGGCAAGGAATACTTCGAAGGTTGTAATATCTTGATGGAAATGTGGTTCATAGAGCACCTCTATCATCACCCGATCATGATAAATTTCAACATAGGTTGGCTGAATTACACTCGCTGCCATCCAAGCCGGGCTGCACGTTATAATCTTCCAAACGGAATAAGGGCCTGGCAGGAAACGCTTAGCTCCTTGAAAGCAGACCAGCTCACTTGGAACTATTATTATTTCCCTTCTGCTAAGGTCATGCACATGTCGACGTATCGCCCATTCTACATACTAATGAGTTTCAGGGGTTTCCAACCGTACGCCTCATTATGCGTTATGTGCCAGTAAGGGTGAGACCAAAAAAAGCCTCCGACCGAGGATATGCGTCCATTCGTGTGGGAATTCATGACAGAATAACTCCCAAGAGAATCTTATGCAAAGAAGGTGTGGTTTAGTAGTCGACTCTCTGATACCAATGAAATGGTCGTCAATCGGAACAAGGGGAAAAAAAGCCTCGCATACCTTGAGTGGTTCCACAACCAGTCAATGCCCGAACAAAGATCAGAAAGGTCGGTAAAATATGTCGTCGATTGGGAAAGGAAAATAGAATCCAGAGTTAGGGAGGCTAGAGGCGAAACAGTGCAAGAGTTCCAATCTTGTATCAACACCCTGAAGGAAGACAAAGGTATTCTAGAAGCCGCCATGGACATACAACAGGCTGACTTCGATCAGGAAAGGGCCGACTGGACGCAAGAAAGGCAAGCACTCCAAGCCCAAATCCGGGAGATGAAATCAACTGCAGAAAGATCAAGGAGGAGTCGGGCTGATGAATTGCTCATAAACGACTTAGAAAGGAAAGCCCTCGAGCATCGAGAAGACTTGGAAAAAGCAGAAGCTACTCTGGTTGCAATTTGAACCAGATAGTGGAGAGCGGCCCACCAAAGAGCACTTCATCTATGAATAGAAAGAGATTACGGGGAGGTCATCACTGATTTGAGGGAAGCAAATGCCACTCTTAAGGAGCGAGTTTTCAAACAAGCCCGGGACGTCAAAATAGATAGGGACCGCTGCTACGACTTAATAGCGCGGATGGAAAGACAAGTAGATCAGCTCCTGGACTAAGTCATCGGCAACGCTCGTATATTGGGGAAAAAGAATCAACATATAGAGTAGCTTCTTAGAGAAAAGGATAGGATCAGGGCTAGGATCGAAGAAATTGGGCACTACATCACCATGAGATGCCTAACATGTGAGAAAATGCCCCGGACTACCCTTTTTCTTCAGTTATGGTATATGTCCACCAATCATGGCAGAGTTGAGAAGTCTACAAAGGGATCTCACACCAAAATCCGCAACGAGGCCAAACAACGCCCCACGGACACAGAAATTAAAAGCTTTGGGGCATGCTTAGTAGAGTCTGTATTTTCATTTAAGAGTTTGTTTGTCCTTTTGAAGTTTTGTATCTCCCCTTTTGTCTTTTCATTTTCGCAAGTGTTTCAGCTTTGTAAGCAGAATTTTGTGACAATAAAACCAAAAAAAAAATATGTTCCATCTTTATCTTTATCTTACATTTTTGCACCCGAACTACGCTCGGTCTGATTCATGCGGGAACATGATACATAGGCAATCCACATAAGATTCGACCACCACTAAAAAAATAATTAAAAAGAGGGATAAAGCCTAAGTCGGAACGATGCATGCAACCAATACAAACATGTAGAAACCCACTTAACTACATAGGTGCATCACACCCCAACATGAGATTACCTATCTTTTATTGGTTTCAAACTCACCATTTGTTTGCTGGTGATACCAGGTTTTTAGAAAGGTGGTTGGTTTTTGTGGTAGTCTAGCCTCCCATTCATACTTTACGAGATCAAAAGGAAGTATTCAGCTGCCCATTACTAAGCCAAGAGGAAGTACTCACGCTTACTTCACAAGGTCAAAGGGAAATGTAGAGAGATGTCTTCGGAAATCCCTTTGTCAATGGTCCCTGTTTCAGAAGAAAGTTCAGTCTCGGCCATTCCAACTTCCTAGTCAGCAACTGCCGTAGAAAATAGGATCTTACGTCATCACATGTTGGAAATGTTGAACGACTGGAACAATGGAAAAGAGCCTCCAAGTGTAATCCCCGGATTCCCCGAGCTGTCCGTTAGGACAAGTGGAACTTCCAACGTCCCTATAAGTTACCCAACTACCCCATTCGGGTATCCCACTATTTCAGCTCTCTCCGCTAGATCACCCTCCATTCCTTATCCCTGGAAGTCAACAACAGATATGGTTGCAAATGTGTCCACCGCACCACCTTGTCCAATTACAGCATAACCCACTATACACACGCCTAATTTTGATTCATCCTCATTCACATACCAAGCACCATCCCTCTCGCCGGAACCAACTCGGTTTGCCACGAATGGTCACCATCAGCAACCCATTTGTAAGATTACGGCTGGGCAAATCCAAAATCACAAAGCTCCTGAAAAAGATGAAATGGCAAGAAGAATGAGGAGCCTTGAGCAAAATTTGAAAAATATGCAAGGCTTAAGCGGCCAAAAGAGTGTCTCCTATACTGATCTATGCATGTTCCCTCATGTGCACTTTCCCGTAGGATTCAAAACACTGAAGTTTGAGAAATATGACGGACATGACGATCCCATCGCTCATCTCAAAAGGTACTGCAACCAATTGCGTGGGGTTGGTGGTAAGGAAGAATTGTTAATGGCGTACTTCGGAGAAAGCTTGATAGGCATAGCCTCAGAGTGGTATATGGACCAGAACATATCTCGATAGCACATTTAGGACGATCTTTCTAGAGATTTTGTAAGGCAGTTTCAGTATAATATCGACATCGCACCAGACAAGAATTCTTTGTCAAACTTTAAAAAGAAACCCTCGGAAAGCTTCCAAAAATATGCAGTTAAATGGCGCGAACAGGCATCTAGGGTAAAACCTCCAATGGATGAGATCGAAATGGTCACAATTTTCCTTCAAGCTCAGGAAGTCGACTACTTCCAAAATATGATGTCCGCAATGGGTAAACCATTTGCTGAAGCCATCAAGATTGGCGAAATAGTCGAAAATGGGTTGAAAACAGGCCGAATTTTGAGCCAATCCGCTATCAGAGCTATCTCCCAAGCCATTCAGGGTGGATCCGGAGGAGTAGTTAGGGGGAAAAAGAAAGAAGAATCATCCATGGAGACGTCAAGTTCAAGGCAATACTATACCCCAAGGTCTCCTTTTCCAGAAAGACCCTGCAGCATTATTACCCTCCTCAGGAAATGTCATATATTCCTCAACCGTATGTGGTCATGAATGCTCAACCTTTTGCACGACCGCAGCAACATGCCAATAAAACAAAGCACTATTTCCAAGAAATCAGCCTCCCCACCAGAACCACTACAATCCCCAACCACCCCTAAATAACTTCCGGCCTCGAGAACTACCTAGGAGATAAACTTTCACACCTGTCACACCTCCTTTTGCCACAACGCCCCGGGAGGGATAGTATGTAAGGGAGTTTTTCCAATTAAAGTGACATTATTCAAAATGGGATTATTCGTTTATTTCAGAGTCGCCAGTTGGAATAATTTACAGTGTTCCAAGTCACCGGTTTATTTAAATCTCAAATCGAGGAAGTTTTATTTTTAAAGAGTATGCGAACCAGAAATTCTAAGTAAGGAATTTTGTAACCCGAGGGAAGGTATTAGGCACCCCCAGATTCCGTGGTTCTAGCACGGTCGCTTAGTGATTATTACTCGGCTTAAGTGCTTAACTGCTCATTTTTAGGACCTATGTGCAGTTATATTTTTACCGCTTTTAAAAAATTGATTTATTCGTAATTAAAGAATTGAGTTACGCATACGTATACTCTTTTCTTTTAGAACGTCAAAAATCATGTCACGCGAACGTATCCACGATTAATAATGCTTTGTTATTTTTAAGAAACTTAGGCCGAAGTTGCGCGAACGCATACTCCGATTTATTTTAAGAAAAATCATAATTATGTCACACGAACATGTACGCAATTACGTGTTCCAACAGAGTCACAATAAAATTAACGTAGAAACAAAGACTAAAATGTGATAAATTCTCTATGAAACTTGCAATCATCAATTCATAGTTTGTTCATATGCGACTAACATACTACATATGTCGAATGAACTTTTCAAACTTCAACTATCAATCAAGTGAAATGCCCTTTATTTCAGTAGTTCAAAAGAAACAATTTTACATAAGAATTAAAAAAATCCACTTATCTATTCGAATTGTATAACTTGATAATAATTTTCTTTAACAAAACAACTTCAACCATTGACCTCGTATTTCTTTTTCCATTAAAATTAGTATAAGAAAAAGTTAGATAAATATCTTTTACAAAGAGATATTACTTTCTTTTATGAAGTGTCACGACCCTAGTTCACCAATTGTGAACATGTCGTGATGGCACCCAGTCCCCACGACTAGGTAAGCCTAACACGTTGCGAAATATACAAGTTATAAATGCTTAAATAAGAAACAGCGGAAAAATAGCATAAAAGATATGTAATATGTGCCGCTTGGCACATACATCCGTCACACAATGAATAAAACACTACCAAGATCCGGAACCCCACGGTAACACAGACTAAAAGAGAAAATACAACTGTGGCTCTATGTGTAAAGAGTATCTAACAACGAAATGAAGAAAAATGTCAACTAGTACTACTAGAATAGAAGGAAAGCCTCCGGATGTGCGGACGTAGCAGATCATACCTCGAGGTCTCCAGAAAAGCTGCGGAAATCACCTAGCACGAGCATGCTCTGATGTACCTGGATCTGCACAACAAAAGTGTGCAGAAGAGTAGCATGAGTACACCACGGCGGTACTCAGTAAGTGCCAAGCCTAACCTCGATGGAGTAGTGACGAGGAAGGTCAGGGCCCTACTGAGAAAACAATAATATAATGATGATAACAAAAATAAACAGTTTAAATGATAATAATTTCCGAAATAACAACAATAAGATGATTACGGCAACCGTCTACAATTAAACTAACAACAATTAACCAACTCAATAAAACAAGTCCAGGACCTGTGGGAATCGAACCCACCGTCCCATTGACAGTACCTCCGGGTCTCCGGGAATCGAACCCGTAGCCCATGTCTCAATAATATCTCAATAACTCGGGATCTTCGGGAATCGAACCCGCAGTCCCTACCAATTAGTCAGGATCTCGGGAATCGAACCCGTAGTCCACATTTCAATAAGTCAGGATCTCGGGAATCGAACCGGTAGTCCACATTTCAATAATCTCAAGATCTCGGGAATTGAACCCGTAGTCCATATTTCAATAATCTCAGGATCTCGGGAATTGAACCCGTAGTCCATATTTCAATAATCTCAGGATCTCGGGAATCGAACCCGTAGTCCATATTTCAATAATCTCAGGATCTTGGGAATCGAACCCGTAATCCATAACCACAACAAGTAAAGGAATACAGAGAGAGAAGTATAATATGCTTAACGATAACTTCGCCGATGAACAGCGCCAGCGATTACCAAGAAAACTCAAGTAAGTCAATTAAGCAACTCGACAGTTAGATTCTATCTAATCATGCTTTTCTAACTACTACCGGGTAGGAATATCGAATTTAACAACTAAAAACAGGAATATCACTCATTGAACATTTTGAGTAAAGCATGTGTTCAACAACCAGCGCATGTACACGCCCGTCACCTCGCGTACAAGGCATTTAAAGTATCACAATAATATCCTAGGGGTGAAAGTCCCCCACACAAAGTTAGACAAGCCACTTACCTCGACTCCAGTACCAAACCGCTATGAAACAACTCTCTTGCCGCGAATGTCGGCCTCCACAAGTGTAGAATCTGATAAAAATCAATAGAATCACATCAAAATAGGCCAATTGGGCATTACCCAATCAAATTAACTCAAAATTCACCAAAACCCACAAGTTGCCAAAACCCGACTTCCGGTACGCTTATCGAAAAATCACGAAAATTATATATTGGGGTTCCTTATCTCAATACAAGTCCGTGCATATAAAATTTATCGAAATCGGACTCTGTTTGCCCATTCAAATCAAAGGTTTTCTAAAGGTTTTGGTCTAGGGTGAAAACCCCCATTAATTACCCCAAATTCCTTCATTTTCATGAAAAACTTGCATAATATTATCAACAACAATCATAATTGGAGTCCATAATTGATTACCTAAAGAAACCTCTCGAATTCTACTTCAAAATCGCCCAAATTGCCCCTAAAGCCGAGCCCTCAATGGTTGGAAATGTTTCTGAAATTTTAACCCTCGCTGCTCATTAAACCCGGGTCGATTTCCGCTTCTGCGGTCTCTAGGTCGCTTCAGCGACTCCGCTTTCTGCGGGCATATGGTCGCTTCTGCGACACTTGGCCATTTACTCAAAAGCCGCTTCTGCGGAAGCACAGTCGCTTCTGCGACTTCGCTTATGCGGACAAAAGTCCGCTCCTGCGGAAGGCCACCAAACAGTCCACTCCCGCTCCTGCGGAAGGCTTTCCGCTCCTGCGTGACCGCCTCCGCGATCTAAAGTCCGCTCTTGCGAACTAGGCTGGCCTCCCACGAACTCGCTCCTGCGGAGCAAATGTCGCTTCTGCGGACTCGCCTCTGCGGTCCAAGCTCCGTAGAAGCGAATACTACAGAAGGCAGGCACCAGCCTGCTGTAACGTTTTAAGATTCTTGCCGTTTAATCACCCGAATTCATCCCGAATCCCCCGGGACCCTATCCAAACACACCAACACATCCTAATACCTTATTCGAACTTGTTCCAATCCTCAAAACACGTCTAATAACATCGAAACCCATAATTCACATCGAATTCAAGCCTAAATTCCTTAAACATTCCGAATTGCACATTCGATCTAAAACCCAACCAAACGACGTCCGAATGACCTGAAAATTTGCGGACATATCCAAAATCACATAACGAAGCTACAAAAATTGTCGGAATTTCATTCCGACCCCCGGATCAAAATCTCACCTAACGTTCGGATTCGCCAAAATTTCAAACTTCGGCATTTCAAGCCTAATTGAGCTACGGACCTCCAAAATACATTCCGAACGCGCTCCCAACCCCGAAATCACCCAACGAAGCTAATGGAACCATCGGATTTCTGTTCCGAGATCGTCTTAACATTGTTCCGGCTACGGACCATTTTCTAGCTTTAAAGCTCCCATTCAGGGACTAAGTGTCCCAAAATGTTCCAAATTTCAGAACCTACTCTCCCGACAAACCACAATAGCAGAAATGAACTTAGGGGAGTAGTTAAATTAGGGATTGGGCGTAATTTTCTAAAACGACCGGTCGGGTCGTTACATCTTCCCACACTTAAAGATTCGTTCGTCCTCGAACGAGCATAGAAAACATACCTGGATTAGTGAAAAGATGAGGGTACTGGCTGCGCATATCCTGCTCGGTCTCCCAAGTCGCCTCCTCGACCGGCTGGCCCCGCCACTGAACCTTTACCGAAGCGATATTCTTTGACCTTAGCTTTCTGACCTGCCTGTCTAGAATGGCTACTGGCTCCTCAACATAAGACAGATCCTTGTCTAGCTGAACAGATGTGAAATCCAACACATGCGACGGGTCACCATGGTATCTCCGGAGCATGGAGACATGAAATACGGGGTGAACTCCGGCTAGGCCGGGAGGTAAGGCCAACTCATAAGCAACCTCCCCAACACGCCTCAAAATCTCAAAAGGGCCAATAAATCTAGGACTCAGCTTCCCTTTCTTCCCAAACCTCATAACGCCCTTCATGGGCGAGACTCGAAGCAGAACCCGCTCACCAACCATAAAAGCCACATCGCGAACCTTCTTGTCTGCATAACTCTTCTGTCTAGACTGGGCTGCACGAAGTCTGTCCTGAATTACCTTGACCTTATCTATAGCCTCCTGAACCATATCAGTACCCAGCAACCTAGCCTCGCCCGGCTCAAACCAACCCACGGGAGACCTGCACCTCCTACCATATAGGGCCTTGTACGGTGCCATCTGAATACTAGACTGGTAGCTATTGTTATAAGCAAACTCCGCCAGTGGCAAGAAATGATCCCATGAACCTCCAAACTCAATCACGCACGCACGAAGCATATCCTCCAAAATCTGAATAGTGCGCTCGGACTGACCATCAGTCTGGGGGTGAAACGCTATGCTCAGCTCCACCCGAGTGCCTAACTCCTGCTGTACGGCTCTCCAGAACCGTGAAGTGAACTGAGTGCCTCTATCTGAAATGATGGAGACTGGAATACCATGCAGCCGAACTATCTCCCTGATGTAGATCTCCGCCAGTCGTTCCGATGAATAAGTAGTGCTCACCGGTATGAAATGGGCGGACTTGGTCGGCCGATCCACAATAACCCAAATGGAATCAAACTTCCTAACAGTCCGTGGAAGCCCAGATACAAAGTCCATGGTAATGCGCTCCCATTTCCACTCTGGAATCTCAATCTGCTGCATCAATCCACCCGGACGCTGATGCTCATACTTCACCTGCTGGCAGTTGAGGCATCTAGAAACATAATCAACTATATCCCTCTTCATCCGCCTCCACCGGTAATGCTGTTTCAAGTCCTGATACATCTTCGCGGCTCCCGGATGGATGGAATACCGCGAGCTATGGTCCTCTACTAGAATCAGCTCTCGAAGATCATCTACATTAGGCACACAGATGCGCCCTTGCATCCTCATAACTCCATCATCTCCGATGGTAACATCTCGAGCATCACCACGCCGAACTCTATCCTGAAGGACAAGCAAATGAGGGTCGTCGAATTAACGCTCCCTGATGCGGTCAAATAGAGAAGACCGAGAAACCACACAAGCCAGAACCCGGCTGGGCTCCGAAAGATCCAGTCTAACAAACTGTCTGGCTAAAGCCTGAACATCCATCGCCATAGGCCTCTCCGAAGCTGGTAGATACGCCAAACTCCCCAAACTCTCTGCCCGACGACTCAAGGCATCGGAAACCACATTAGCCTTGCCCGGATGATAGATAATAGTAATATCATAGTCCTTCAGTAGCTTCAACCATCTCCTCTGATGCATATTCAGGTCCTTCTGCTTAAGCAAGTGCTGCAAGCTCCGGTGATCAGTGTAGATCTCACAAGGAACCCCATATAAATAATGATGCCAAATTTTCAAGGCGTGAACAATGGCATCTAGCTCCAAATCATGAACAGGGTAATTCTTCTCATGCACCTTCAGCTATCTCGACGCGTAGGCAATCACCCTACCATCCTGCATCAATACCACACCGAGTCCAACTCGTGAGGCATCACAATATACAGTATAGGACCCCGAACCTGTAGGCAACATCAATATAGGGGCCGAAGTCAACGCTGTCTTGAGCTTCTGAAAGCTCGCCTCACACTCGTCTGTCCACTGAAAAGGGGCACCCTTTTAGGTCAATCTAGTCATAGGTGCTGCAATCGAAGAGAACCCCTCTACGAAATGACGGTAATAGCCCGCCAAACCAAGGAAACTGCGAATCTCAGTAGCGGAGGAGGGTCTAGGCCAACTCTGCACGGCCTCCACCTTCCTCGGATCTACTCGAATACCATCACTCGACACCACGTGGCCCAAAAATGCCACCGAACTCAACCAAAATTCACATTTAGAGAACTTGGCATAAAGCTGCTTCTCCCTCAGAATCTGAAGCACTATCCTCAAATGCTGCTCGTGCTCTTCCCGGCTCCGGGAATATACTAGAATATCATCAATGAAAACAATCACGAACGAGTCCAGATAAGGCCTGAACACACTGTGCATCAAATGCATAAATGCTGCTGGGGCATTAGTCAACCCAAAAGACATCACGAGGAACTCATAGTGACCATCCCGGGTCCTGAAGGCAGTCTTCGGGATATCTGATCTGGCTCCCGAATCTTCAGTTGGTGATACCCAGAGTGCAAATCAATCTTAGAAAACACATGTGCGCCCTGTAACTCTGGTCAAATAAATCATCAATACGGGGCAAAGGATACCGGGTTCTTCACTGTAACCTTGTTGGCTGACGATAGTCAATACACGTACGCATAGAACCGTCCTTTTTCTTCACAAACAATACGGGAGCACCCCAAGGCGAAACAATGGGTCGAATAAAACCCTTGCCCAATAACTCCTGTAACTGATACTGATCCTTCAACTCGGGAGGAGCCATACGGTACGGTGGAATAGAAATGGGCTGAGTGCCGGCAACAAGTCAATAGCAAAGTCAATATCTTTGTCGGGCGGCATGCCCGGAAGATCGGCTGGAAATACATCGGCAAAGTCACGTACCACATGAACAGAATCAATAGAGGGAGTGTCAATGCTGACGTCCCGCACATAGGCTAGATAAGCAGCACACCCCTTCTCAACCATACGCTGAGCTCTGAGAAAAGAAATAACACGGCTAGGGGTGTGATCTAAAGTACCACTCCACTCAATACGTGGAATGCATGGCATAGCCAGCGTCACGGTCTTGGCGTGACAATCAAGAATAGCATAATGGGGCGACAACCGGTCCATGCCCAGAATAATATCAAAATCGACCATCCCGAGCAGCAATAGATCCGCTCTGGTCTCAAAATCACAAATGGTAACCAAACACGACCGATATACGCGGTCCACTACCAAAGAATCACCCACCGGAGTGGAAACATAAATGGGGGCACTCAAAGAATCCCGAGGCACACCCGGATGAGAAGCAAAGTAAGAAGACACATATGAAAAAGTGGAACCAGGGTCGAATAGAACCGATGCCTCCCTGTGACTAACCATAATAATACCTGTGATAACAGAGTCAGATGCAACAGCCGCAGCGCGATCAGGAATAGCATAGAATCTGGCATGTCCCCCCTCTCGAGGGCGGCCTCTGGAACCCTGACCCCCGCCCCTGGATGGCTGGGCAGGTGGAGTGGCAACTGGGGCTGGAATGATAGCCTGCTGGCCCTGAGAACCACGCGGATGCTGTGATGACTGATGGAGGGCTCCTCTTCTGCGCGTGGGGCACTCCCTAACCAGGTGGCGAGTATCCCCGCACTCAAAACAAGCTCTGGGAGGATGCGGTGGCTGTGACTGACCGGCCTCACCCCCACTAGTCTGACCCCCTGGAAGGACCCCGCGCTGGAGGTGCACTGGAAACTGGGGGAGCATAATAAGGCTACTGAGATGCTGGAAGACATGGAGTACTACCGGCTGCGGGCAATGCCGAGTGAACTGGTCGACCGGAATAACCCCTGCCAAAACGACCGGCTGATGAAGTGCGAGCACTAGAGAAATGGCCCGACTCACGAGACCTATTGGCCTCTCTCTCTCTCTCCGCTCTCTAGGTAGCATACTCTCGATCCTCTTGGCAATGCTAACTGCCTGCTGATAAGATATATCTGTCTCAAGCTCTCTGGCCTTGCTGGATCGGATAGGCGGAACAAGGCCCTCAATAAATCTCCGCACTCTCTCCCGAACCGTGGCTACCAAAGCCGGTGCATGCTGGCTAGACGGGTGAAACTGATAGCATACTCTAATACTGACATGGAGCCCTGTCGCAACCGCTCAAACTCCGAGCGCCAAGAATCCCTAAGGCTGGGGAACAAACTCCCTCAAAAACAGATCTGAAAACTGCGTCCAGGTCAACGAAGCAGACTCCTCCGGACTATCCAACTCATACGTGCGCCACCAATCATAAGCGGCCCCATGAAACTGAAAAGCAGTGAAAGAAACCCCGCCGGTCTCCACAATCCCCATAGTACGAAGAATACGATGACACTCCTCTAGAAAACCCAATGCATCATATGAAGCCAAACCACTAAACACTGGAGGGTCGTATTTCTTGAACCTCTCCAATCTACGTTGCTCGTCCTTAGAGGCAGCTGGTCCACACCTCCGGGTTGTGTTGGGGCGGCAAGAGGCATAACCAAAACATCCGGAACCTATCCCACGGCACACGCTGCTCCGGTGTAACGGCTGCGGAAGTCCTGGGCCCCTCCCCGACCTGAGATGTAGGCTGCGACGAGAGGAACCGATCCTGCTCGAGCTAAAGTGGTATACATACTCGTGAGCTGGGCCAGGGTCTCTCGTAGTCTTGGAGTAGTAGCGGCTGTAGTCGGTGTACCGGTGCCTGCGCTCCGACCTCGGTCTCACCGTGGCACCTCAGCGGCAGCGCGCGCGGGTCTTGTGGCTGCACCTCGGGCGCGTCCTCGTCCTCTACCTCGGCCTCGGCCTCTGACGGCGGCAACAGGGGGCGCGGGTACCTGATCATCGCGAGTAGCTCGTGTCCTCACCATCTGTGAGAGAATAGAAAGCAATAGTTTAGATTTTGATGCCAAAAATGTCGCACGACAAGGAATCCAAAAGAAATGAAGAGTTTCCTAAACGGTTACATAGCCCCTCGTAGATAAATACAGACGTCTCCGTATCGATCAGCGAGACTCTAAGTAACCGGTCTGTGTCCCGTGACTCCTATGAACCTAGAGCTCTGATACCAATTGTAATGACCCGGCCCACCACTGTGCATATATTGTCCGCTTTGGGCCTAGCCCGCACGGTTTTGTTCCTCCCCAGCTGGTCCACTGGGGAAAAGGCCTATGCACATGGTGGTCCAACACCCTTACTTAACTAGCCCAGGACTCCCTCTCAATTCCGATATGGGACTCCTGTGAGCTACAGCTACAGCTACCCGCTGATACCACTGATACCACTCACCCCACCAACAAGGACACAACGTCCTCGTTGTGAGTACCCACCCATCGTACTCCAGAGAGTCGGCTCTGATACCAACTTGTCACGACCCTAGTTCACCAATTGTGAACATGTCGTGATGGCACCCAGTCCCCACGACTAGGTAAGCCTAACACGTTGTGGAATATACAAGTTATAAATGCTTAAATAAGAAACAGCGGAAAAATAGCATAAAAGATATGTAATCCGTGCCGCTTGGCACATACATCCGTCACACAATGAATAAAACACTACCAAGATCCGAAACCCCACGGTAACACAGACTAAAAGAGAAAATACAACTGTGGCTCTATGTGTAAAGAGTATCTAACAACGAAATGAAGAAAAATGTCAACTAGTACTACTAGAATAGAAGGAAAGCCTCCGGATCTGCGGACGTAGCAGATCATACCTCGAGGTCTCCAGAAAAGCTGCGGAAATCACCTAGCACGAGCATGCTCTGATGTACCTGGATCTGCACAACAAAAGTGTGCAGAAGAGTAGCATGAGTACACCACGGCGGTACTTAGTAAGTGCCAAGCCTAACCTCGATGGAGTAGTGACGAGGTAGGTTAGGGCCCTACTGAGAAAACAATAATATAATGATGATAACAAAATAAACAGTTTAAATGATAATAATTTCCGAAATATCAACATTATGATGATTACTGAAACTGTCTACAATTAAGCTAACAACAAATAACCAACTCAAATAAACAAATCCAGGATCTGTGGGAATTGAACCCACAGTCCCATTCTCAGTACCTCTGGGTCTCCGGGAATCGAACCCGCAGCCCATGTCTCAATAATATCTCAATAACTCAGGATCTCCGGGAATCGAACCCGCAGTCCCTACCAATAA
>JASVEL010002794.1:0-199830 GCA_032618575.1 Nicotiana noctiflora
CCAACTCATTTTCAAAACACTCATTCGAGGACGAATGATCTTAAGGGGGGGAGGATGTAAGGCCCCGTAAAATTTTGTGCATAAAACCTAGTAGCTATAGTGTCATGGTCCGAATAATGTGTTAGGAATGCGTAGAATTCTTCGCGGCGAGCTTGCGAGCCGAGGTTCGGACCCTTGGTAGTGATTTAAGTTTCAAAAATGTGGAGAATCAATTTTCCAGAAAAGTGTAAATTTTGCGGTCAAGAATGCGACCGCAGATCTGGTATGCGGACCGCATTCTTGCCGCAGAGCTTACCAGAAGGGTTCCCAAAATCATGTTGAAAATGCGGTCGATATGCGATCGCATAATCAATCTGCGGTGCACTTTGCGACCGCAGATCAAGAATGCGAACCGCATTGTGGTCGCATTCCGTAACAGAACTTGTGTAATTTTGAGGTCATTACGCGGTCACTTTGCGGACCGCATGTTGATTCTGCGATCGCAGATGCGACCGCAGAATTCACCCGGCCCAGAAATTTTATAAAATTTGACCCGACCTCTTCTTTAATATAACACCTTTCCCCTTCATTTTATCATATCATCTTACAAAAATTAGAGAGAGAAGAGAGGGGTTTTAGCGAGAGAAGTCTTTCATCTTCAAAGATTGTTCCAAACATCTAGTCCAAAGGATTCTAGGGCAAGGATTCAACTTCCCCAAATCATTCAAGGTAAAACCCTAACTATTTTCTTTAATTTTCAGTTTTAAAATGGGTAAAGAGAGGTTTGCATATAATAGCTTTTGAAAATGGAATTTCACACTCATGCATGATTATTGAACTTGATTTCTAGTAAAAGAAGTGAGTAGAAGTAAGAGTCTTCAAGAACAAGGTTGGCAAGAGTAGGATATCTTGGGTAAGCATAAAGTGGGAGTTTAAAAGAAGGAAACTCGATACCAGGTATGTATGGCTAATTTTGATTCTTGTGAAATCGCCTATATGTGTGAAGTTTGTTTGGTTCGTGTTAATTTGACAAATTGTGTGAAATTCTTGATGTTGTTGTTGAACTATGAGTGATGTGGTATGGAATATGAACCGAAAGGTAAATGAGAGTTGAATTGGGTAAAGAATTGTGAATAATGGTTATGATGGCCTATATGGCACCTTGTGGAAAAGGAACGAAACACTTGAGAACTGATTTACTGTGGAAAGAGATGAAACACTTGAATTGTGGAAAATTGTTGAACATACTTGTGTGAATATTCTTGATTATGGAAACATTGTAACTTGGTTGTGATATTGGTTTGAAAAGTATTTGAGAACATGAACCAACTTGTAAGTTGCTTATTTGAACTTGTTGAAATTGTGTGTAGTGCCTTATCCGCTGTTTGAAATTGTTGTGTTTTAAACTGTAAGGTGGGATCGGGTTGCGCGCCGCAACATGAGGAAATAAGGTGTGGGTTGGGGTGATAAGGGTGTCCGAGGTAATAAGGGTGGTCAGGGGTAATAAGGATGTAAAGCGATCGAAATCGCTATTGAAAATTGATATAAAAATCAATAATGTGAAATTGTGAAAGGAGACAGCAGGAGAGTTTGCAACCTGTGGGGCACTGATTGCCCCTTTGCTTGACTACTTGTGATATACGTGATTGATTGGTTATTGTTAAATTTGTTGATCTTAGAAAGTGCTTTGTGTTGAGAATTATTTGAAATGAGGAAAATGTGGAAAACATGGTTGGCTGGCTTAATTAATTGTTGATGTAATTCAATGGCTTGAGTTTACTTGGGACAAAGTTTGTCCATACATGCCAGTACAATTCAAGTGTACTGACGTCCCTTTTGCCGGGGACGCTACATTCATGTTATGATTGTAGGTGGATGTCACGACCCAAATCCAGTCGTGATGGCGCCCAACAATCAAGCTAGGCCAGCCAAACCAACATTTTAATTATAACACAATACCAGTCCCCAAATGGACAACCCAAAAAGAATATATGAGTTTAAGAACTCCAATAATAATAATACTGAACAAAATACTGACACTCCCAAAGATCCGGAGTCACAAGTCTAGAGCCTCTAACAAAACCCAACAGAAATAGAGAGTACGATATAGAAGTACTCAAGTCTGAATACAAAATATACAATAACAACTGGAATGAGAGGAGAAGCTAGGTTCTGCGAACGTAGGCAGCTACCTCAGCAACTCGGTGTGACAATGTAAATGCCGGAGATGTCCGTCTACTGCTCCTGTGTACCTGAGTCTGCACACAAAAGGTGCAGGGAGTAGGGGTGAGTACTAAGTACTCAGTGAGTAACAAATATATATATGTAGCTGACAGTAAGAAATCCACAAAATACCACAATATGAAGCTACACTACAGTCCGAATCTCCTACGAACTAGCATCAATAGTACAATTCAGCTACCACAGAGTAATTCAGCAAATAAGTATGCAATGCAATGCACATAACCGCTACGGCGTGTAGCCCGATCCAATTTAACGTCGACGGTGCTCACTGGGGGTGTGTACAGACTCCGGAGGGGCTCCTACAGCCCAAGCGCAATACTATCGCGGCGTGCAGCCCGATCCACATATCAACCACTGCGGCGTGCAGCCCGATCCCATGCTCAGTCCACAATAAGCAATTAAGTCACAAAACAGAAAAATACTTTAACTTTATTAAGTTTGTAAAAGCCGGTGACTTAGCATTTCAAAAGTGTGATTACAATTTCCAGGACTGAGATTAGTGATTTAAGCAATTTTAGCTATCACATAAATATTGTCCTCTAAGGACGCTACAGATCGGCACAAGGCCCCAAACAAGGCTTACAGCCCACAAATATAGCAAATACAGTGTATTTCCAACACTAACCATATATTATTCATTTCCGGGATGGACCAAGTCTCAATCCCCAATCACAATCAATCCCGCACCTGCCACGGTGTGCGAGCCACGCCCTATTAGCGTCACAATGTGCTAAGCCGGGGTTTCGAACCCTCAAGCTACAATATACACAAACTACTCACCTCTAGCCGGTCGTAGAATCGTCCGCGATGCCTTTTCCTTTGAATTTCGTTGCCTCGTGTGTAGAATCTAGTCAAATAACAATAATTATATCAAATACGGGTCAAAGAATCATAACCCACTTCAATTTATATGAAATTCGCAAAATTACACTAAGTTGGTAAAACCCGACCCTGGGCCCCACTGCTCGGAAAATTCCGAAATTAGTACCAACGCGATCCTTATCTCGCCACAAGTCCGTGCATATAAAATTTATCGAAATCGGAGTTCAAATGGCCTTCCAAATCCAAAATTCCCGTTTTCATTACTTAGGCCACATTTCTTCAAGATTTCAACCCAATTTCATGAAGATTGATGTTAATACTACCATAAAATGATGTTTTTGAGTCAAGAATCTTACCTCCAACGAATACCCGATGACTTCTCAGTGATTTCCTCGAGTTTTCTTCTCTCTAGGGCTCAAATATGTGTTTTGGGTTAATGAACCCGTAACTCTCTGTTTCTGGATTAAATTCACTGCCAGAACTTTTTCTTCTACGCGATCGCGACTCGCTTCACGCGATCGCGATGTTCAAAAACTCGGCCTCACGTGATCGCGATGTTCCTCACGCGATCGCGATGTACAATCACCCGGCTTCACGCGATCGCGTCCTTCTTCCTGCGATCGCGTAGCACATTTTTCCCTGGACCCATTTCTCTTCTACGCGATCGCGTAGATGATCCTGCGATCGCGATGGACACCCGGTCAATTCTACGCGATCGCGACTGGTTACCCTGCGATCGCGATGCCCTAGCCCCTACCTCTACGCGATCACGTCCCCCTCCCCGCGATCGCGGAGAGCAAAAGCCTGCTGCGTTTATGACAGCAACCAGCCTTCTCTTTTCTTCCAAAAATGGTCCGTTTGGACCCCCGGATTCATCCCGAGACCCCCGGGTCCCCAACGAAAACCACCAACATACTCCAAATCATGATACGAACTTGTTCCAATCATAAAAACACCATACTAAACATCAAAATCTCCATTTACTCACGGATTCAAGCCTAAGTTTCTTCAAAACTTTCAAAACTAACATTCAATCAAAAACCCGGTCAAACGATGTCCGAATGACCTGAAAATTTGTAGACATATCCAAAATCACGTAACGAAGCTACAGAAATTGTCGGAATTCCATTCCGACCCCCGGATCAAAATATCACCTACCATCCGGGTTTCGCCAAAATTCAACCTTCGCCAATTCAAGCCTAAAACTACACCGGACCTCCGAATTCAATTCCGATTGTTCTCCTAAGTCATAAATGATCCCCCGGAACTAGTCGAATCATCCGAATCCGGTTCCGAGCACTCTAACTCAATAGTCAACTCTTGGTTGACTTTTCATATTCAAGCTTTCTTCAAACATGCTATTTGTTTCATTTTCAATCCAAATCACTCCTAACTCACCCGATATACTCTAATACTGTTTTAAAAGCATAATATATGTAAATGCAAGGTAACGGGGTGGTAATTCCCGTAACGACGGGCCGGGTCGTTACAAGTGTATGCCATGCAATGCATATGATGATGTGGCGTACAACCCTTCTCCCTCCATTGCCCGTTTTGGTGAGCCCCTTTCTTCCTTGGGGCCCTGTGTGGTTCATGCCACTTTTGTTAAGATTTCATTTTGGTTTTGTAAGGTATAGTCGGAGCCTTGTTACCGGCAAGTATTGTATTCCCTTTTGTATCATAGAGGCTCTATAGACATGTAAACTGTGGGGTTCCAGTCTTATGTATATATTATGTTATGTCGGGCGTTGTAAAAACTGTGAACTTGATAATGAATCACTCGTGTGGTTTTGTTTGTTTATTGTGAAATCATTTATGATTAGTAATATATTTGGTTAATGAGAAACAATCAACACAGGGGTAACGCGTGGGAAGGAAAGGCACCCAGGTCCGCTTGACTGGGGCAAACCAGTCAGGCGCCGGTCATGTCCCTCAATTTGGGGCGTGACAGACACGATCAGAGAGATCAATTTGACCCTGACTATTGGCCTAGTAGACTTTGAAGTAACTTTCCAAGTTTTGGACATGGACACGTCTTACAATTTTCTTCTAGGAAGGCCATGGATTCACGCAGCCGGAGCTGTACCCTCCACCTTACCAGTTGTTAAAGTATGAGCATAAGGGCTAAGAGATCGTGGTCCACGGAGAGGATGAACAATCAATCTACCGAGACCCATCAATCTCATCCCTCGAAGAAAGAGAATGAGGCGAACACATAGTCTACCAGGCCTTTGAAGTAGTGGTTTCCGATCAACATGATGAAGGTGACCCTTGTCCCCAACCCTTCCTTTCTAATGCGTCGATAATGGTGGCCAAAGAAATGATTCAATGAGGTTTCAAACCAGAAAAGGGACTCGGGAAGGCACTGCAGGGAATAATAAAACCTATCACTCTGCCCTCCACTAAGAAACTCTTCGGGATAAGATTCCACCCTACCTTAGAAGATGAAACATGGGCCGAGGAAAGAAAGTAAGAAGGTTGGTTTATGCCGCAACCATTGCCACATCTATACAAGACCTTTGCCCGACCCAAATATGTCGAAGAAGACGATAAGGTGTTCACAGCAGAGGAAATTGAAGATATTTGTGGAGCTATGAGGCAAATGCTCTACAATGTCAATATGGTTCAGTTGAGAGAAGGCACTAGCACTGCTAAAGTGTTGTATGTGGGACTACAGGCTAAATTGCAGAATAGGAAGGCTACGCCATTCCCAGTCAGGTGGGAGTTCTGCTAGACTTGTCTGTCATTTTTCTCATCACGAGTTATTCAAGGGTGTAACTCGGATGTTTTTCTTTGTTTTCTTGTCTTTAATTTCCCAAATGTAACCCTGTTTATCTTCCCAAAATTCCAAGAAATGAAATCAATATTTCATCATTATTTTTTCATTCTTTCTAATTCCTGTTATTTACTCTTTTTATTCTCTTTTCAGCCATAATAATGCGGCTTTAAATAACATGACATGCTTGCAGACTTCACGCTCAGATCTGAACACTCCGCCTAATTTGGAAATAATGAACCAAGAACTGGAATACGATGAAGAAGAGGCTTTTAGGGAAATAAATCGAGAATTGGAACACTTTGAGAATAAACCTAAGCCAAATTTGAATGACACCGGGCCCCGGTTAATTTGGGAACCCCCGAAGAGATCCGAGAGACCAAGATAAACATCAACACAGATGAGAAAACTCGAGATGCAATAATTCAGCTCTTGTTTGAGTTTAAAGATGTCTTTGCTTGGTTTTACGATGACATGCCAGGATTAGGGGTCGATCTAGTGGGGAATAAATTACCAATCTACCCTGACTGTCTCCTAGTTCAACAAAAGCAGAGGAAATTCAAGACTGACATAAGTGATAAGATCAAAGAAGAAATCACCAAGCAGTTAAAAATGGGGGTAATTCGAGTGGTACAATGTACCACATGGTTGGCTAATGTTGTTCCTGTGCCAAAGAAGGATGGGAAAACTCGAGTATGCGTGGATTACCAAGATTTGAATAACGCAAGTCCCAAAGATAACTTCCCTTTACCAAACATCCACATCCTCGTTGACAACTATGCAAAGTATGAGATACAATCATTTGTGGATTGTTATGCGGCATATCATCAAGTGTTGATGGATGAAGAGGACGCCGAGAAGACTGTTTTCACCACACCTTGGGGCACTTACTGCTACCGAGTCATGCCATTCGGTTTAAAAAATGTTGGAGCAACATACATGAGAGCCATAACTGGCATCTTCCATGACATGATGCATCAGAAAATAGAGGTATATATAGACGATATGATCTTCAAGTCCAGAACTCAGAGCGATCACGTCCGAGACTTGAGGAAATTCTTCGAAAGATTGCGAAAGTACGATTTGAAGCTGAATCCGGCCAAATATGCCTTCGGAGTCCCATCGGGTAAACTCATGGATTTCATAGTCACTAGGAGAGGTATTGAGTTGGACCCAACAAAGATAAAAGCCATCCGGGACTTACCTCCTCCAAAAACGAAGAAAGACGTAATGAGTCTTTTGGGCCGGCTAAACTACATCAACAGGTTCATCTCCCAATTGACACTACGTGTGAGCCTATATTCAAGTTGCTGAGGAAATATGCCACAATCAAGTGGACAGTCGAGTGTCAAGAGGCTTTTGACAAAATTAAAGAATATTTGTCGAATTCTCCAGTCTTAGTCCCGCCGGAGCAAGGGAGACCTCTGTTCTTGTATTTGACAGTCTTGAAAAACTCATTTGGCTTTGTCCTCGGGCAACATGATGTAATAGGGAAGAAAGAGCAGGCGATCTACTATTTGAGCAAGAAGTTCGCCAGTTATGAAGTCAAGTACACTTTGCTGGAAAGAACGTGTTGTGCTCTGACCTGGGTTGCTCAGAAATTGAGACACTACCTCCAAGCTCATACCACTTACCTCATTACCAGAATGAATCATTTGAAGTACATATTCCAGAAACCGATGCCCGCCAGAAGGTTGGCAAAATGGAAAATCTTGCTTACTGAATTCGACATAGTCTATGTCACTCGCACGACAATGAAAGCCCAGGCATTGGCAGATCATTTGGCCGAAAACCCGATTGATGAAGAGTATCAACCATTAAATACCTACTTTCCAGATGAGGAGGTAAACATAATAGAAAAAGTCCCTGAGGAAACCCATGGTAGGAAAATGTTCTTTGACGGTGTAGGGATTGGGGCAATTTTGATCTCTCCCCCCGGTCAGCACTACCCAGCTACAGCCAGGCTCCGTTTCTTTTGCACAAACAATACAACTGAATATGAGGCCTGAATCATGGGTATGAATATGGCGATTGATTAGAATGTTGAAGATTTACTGATCATGGGAGATTCGGATCTGATTATCAAACAAGCCCAAGGTGAATGGGAGACCCGAGACGCCAAGCTCCTCCCTTACCGACACCATATAGATGATCTTGGCAAGCGATTCGCATCGATAGAATTCAGGAACATCCCATGATGTCACAACGAACTGGCTGACGCACTTGCCACTCTAGCTTCAATGCTACCTTATCCAGGCAACGCCCATGTCGATGCATTCGAAATCCAAATCAAGGAAAGACACGATTGTTGTAATGTAATCGAGGCAGGGCCAAATATCCGGCCATGGTACTACGATATCAAGAGGTTCCTGAAAACACAAGAGTACCCTAAACATGCTTTGGGAGATCAGAAGAGAACCATCCGGAGACACGCAAGTGGTTTATTTCTGAGTGGCGAAGTTTTGTACAAAAGAACCCCGAATCTCTAGCTGTTGCGATGTGTGGACGCCGAAGAAGCCAGGAGGATCATCCAAGAAGTACACGCAGGAGTGTGAGGGCCTCATATGAACGGGTATGTTTTGGCCAAGAAAATCTTACGAGCTGGTTATTATTGGATAACTATGGAAAAGGATTGCTTTAGCTTCGTCCGGAAATGCCATCAGTGCCAAGTGCAGGGAGATCTGATTCATGCACCTCCGACAGAACTACATCCTATGTCGGCACCTTGGCCTTTCGTTGCTTGTGGCATAGACGTAATTGGACCAATCGAACCAACGACATCTAATGGGCACCGATTCATCTTGGTTGCCATCGATTAGTTCACGAAATGGGTCGAGGCCATCACTCTCAAATCAGTCACTAACAAAGCCGTGGTGGATTTTGTACATTCAAATCTTATATGTCGTTTTGGTATACCTGCAACTATCATCACAGACAACGCTACGAACCTGAATAGTCGTTTGATGGAAGAATTATGCGAACTATTCAAAATAATGCATATGAACTCCACTCCTTATCGGCCCAAAGCCAATGGCGTCGTTGAAGCAGCAAACAAAAACATCAAGAAGATTTTGAGGAAGACAATCCAGAGTTCTAGGCAGTGGAATGAATAGTTGCCTTTTGCTTTACTCGGATACCATACTATAGTGCGCACATCGGTAGGAGCAACCTCATACCTGCTAGTTTATGGAACCGAGGCTGTGATACCGGTAGAGGTAGAAATTCCTTCACTACGGACAATTGTTGAAGCAGAGAGTGAAGATAGCGAATGGGTTAAGACTCGATTGGAGCAGTTAACCTTAATTGACGAAAAATTAATGGCTGCAGTCTATCACGGGCAGTTGTACCAACAAAGAATGGATCGTGCTTACAATAAGAAAGTGCGACCCAGAAATTTTGAAGTCAGACAGTTGGTGCTAAAATGCATCCTTCCCCGCCATCAGGAAGCAAAAGGAAAATTCGCTCCTAATTGGAAGGGTCCATATAACATCAGGAAAATACTACCGAGAGGAGCATTATATTTGGGCGATATCGAAGGAAATGATCTTGAAACCACAGTGAATGCAGATGTAGTCAAGAGGTACTATGTCTAAGATTACTCCGATGATGTCTCGCCATAGTTTGAGATGATGAAAGCTTTTATTCCCGCTACCCAAACACTATCCACCCTTTTGCAAACCATTTTGAGTCAGTTACCTTTCTTTGGCTACCCTCTTTGGAATCCAGATCCACCAATCAACCATTCAAAAAAAACAACATCAAATCATACCTTGAACTACGTCTTGACTTGATTCCGAAAGGATACGTAGGCAGCCTCTCCCTGAGGTTCAGTCATACCAAACCATAAATCCAATCATCCCCCTAAATTGAAACTGGGGCAGATGTTATAATGGTTCAGCCATTGAGCTTACCAAATGATTCCAAGGTTGTAATCCCGTCCACAATTCCTTTTTCCCAAAAACCAAGCACAAGTCCTTTGGATCAATTGCCAAAGCATGGACGCTAAGAGACATTATCAAGGGAAAACGAACACTCAAAATAGAAAGAGATAAATGATAGTGTTTTATCGGTGAAAACCATCGGGCACATGAGACGAAGAAAGCATAGAAAAACAAAATGAGAGAGTCCGTTTAGTGAAAACTCGCAAAGAGCACTATCGGGCGACGCTGAGAAGAGAAATGAAAGAGGTCAGTTAGCGAAAACCCGCAAAGGGCACTATCGGACGAAAAAGAGGTATCTCATCACTGGAAGTGCTGGCAAGGTTCCCTGGCTCGGAAGTATGGATCAACAGATTTATAAGAAGCCGAAAGTGTTATAGGTCGGGCGTCCAGTCCAAGAAGCATGTCATGTCCATTAGAAGTCAGCATGCACCCAGATAAGTTTTCTTCATCCCTAAAAGGGACATTTCTAATTTTTCTTTTTTCATCTTTTCCACTCCATGTTAGTTTTCTTTCCTTGGAATCTCTTTCATTTTAGCCCCAAACTTCGAAACTTATTACAAAGGGAAAGGTGGCAGAATTGGTTCCACAGGGCTCCACCTGACAGAAGCCGAGGAAAATACCCTGCCTCAGCCAGTGCATTAGTCTAATCCTAACTAACCATTTCTTGTTGACACTCCCTAAAAGAAGAGTCTTCGAAAAAGGAGAGAGGACCGAAGAAAAAGGTCCTAAACAATAGAATGATGTGAAAATCTAGCACCCGCACGGGAAAATCATCATGAAGGCCCGAGGGTTCGAGTTGTGTCAAGTTCGGGAGAATCCCCTTTCAAAGATCTCCGAACAATAAGGTCCTCGGCGAAAATGAACAACGGTCCAACAATCAAATTAATCAAGGCCACAAAACCAACCGCTTTTGTAAACTAACAAATTGTTCTTTGTTAAATGTTTATAACAAGTGCAATCCCAGCAACCGTGCGAGAAATGGACGCAGCCTGAAAATGAGGCAATGAACAAGCATAGGAACAACTTCATAGCAGAAAATCAACCGAAGGTGTGTTCCTCTCTGATTTTCTCCCCAACGGCATATCCCGTTGAATTTCCCTGGCATAACCCAGGGAACCACCTTTTTCTTTTTCCAGGTCTCGGCATAACCCAATGACCCCGGTGGCATAACCCGTCGAATCCCGGCATAAACTGGATCTCCCTGGCATAACCCAAGGAACCTTTTTCTTTCCAAGTCTCGGCATTACACGATGACCCCCATGGCATAACTCGTCGAATCCCAGCATAGCCCGGATCTCCCTAGCATAACCAAGGAGTATTTTTCTTTGCAAATCTCGGCATAACCCGATGACCCTGACGGCATAACTCGCCGAATCTCGGCATAACCCAGATCTCCCTGGCATAACCCAAGGAGCCTTTTTCTTTTCCTAGGTCGCGGCATGACCTGATGAACCCGACGGCATAACCTGTCGAACCCAACGGTATAACCCGTTGAATCCCCCTGGCATAACCCAGGGAGCCGTCTTTTTCTATTCCAGGTCTCGGCCCGTCAGACCCAACATCATAACCCATTGAATATCCTTGGTATAACCCAAGGGGCCGCCTTTTTCTTTTTCCAGGTCTCGGCATAACCCGATGACCCCGACGGTATAACCCGTCGGACCTAACGGCATAACCCGTTGAACCTCCTTGGCATAAACCAAAGAGCCGCTATTTCTTTTTTCAGGTCACGGCATAACCTGATGACCCCGACGGCATAACCCATTGGACCCAACGGCATAACCCATTGAATTTCCCTGACATAACCCAGGAAACCACCTTTTTCTTTTTCCAGGTCTCGGCATAACCCGGTGACCCCTACGGCATAACCCGTCGAATCCTGGCATAACCCGGATCTCCCAGGCATAACCCAAGGAGCCTTTTTCTTTTCAGGTCTCGGCATAACTCGATGACCCCGACGACATAACCCATAAGACCCAATGGCATAACCCGTTGAATCTCATTGGCATAACCCAAGGAACTGCCTTTTTCTTTCCAGGTCTCGGCATAACCCGATAACCCCGACGGCATAACCCTTCGAACCCAACGGCATAACCCATTGAATCTCCATGGCATAACCCAAGGAGCCTTTTTCTTTCCAAGTCTCGGCATAACCCGATGACCCCGACAGCATAACCCTTCGAATCCCGGCATAACCCCGATCTCCCTGTCATAACCCAAGGAGCCTTTTTATTTCCAAGTCTCGGCATAACCCAATGACCCTGATGACATAACCCATCGAATCCCGGCATAACCCGGATCTCCCTAGCATAACCAAATGAGCCTTTTTCTTTTCCTAGGTCGTGGCATAACCCGATGACCCCGACGGCATAACCCGTCGGACCCAACGGTCTAACTCGTTGAATCCCCCTGGCATAACCCAGGGAGCCGTCTTTTTCTTTTCCAGGTCTCGGCATAACCCGATGACCCCGACGACATAACACGTCGGACCCAATGCATAACCCGTTGAATCTCCTTGGCATAACCCAGGGGCCGCCTTTTTCTTTTTCCAGGTCTCGGCATAACTTGATGACCCCGACGGCATAACTCGTCATACCCAATGGCATAACCCGTTGAACCTCTCTGGCATAACCCAAGGAGCTGCTATTTCTTTTTTCAGGACTCGGCATAACCCGATGGCCCCGATGGCATAACCCGTCGGACCCAACGGCATAACCTGTTGAATTTCCCTGTCAAAACCCATGGAACCACCTTTTTCTTTTTCCAGGTCTCGGCATAACCCGATGACCCCTACGGCATAAACCGTCGAATCCCAGCATAACCCGGATCTCCCTGGCATAACCCAAGGATCCTTTTTCTTTCTAGGTCTCGGCATAACATGATGACCCCGACGGCATAACACGTCGGACCCAACGGCATAACCCGTTGAATCTTCTTGGCATAACCCAACGAACCGCCTTTCCTTTCCAAGTCTCGGCATAACCCGATGACCCTGATGGCATAACTCGTCGGACCCAACGACATAACCCGTTGAACCTCTCTGGCATAACCCAAGGACCCATTTTTCTTTCCAAGCCTCGACATAACTCGATGACCCCGACGGCATAACCCGTCGAATCCCGGCATAACCCATATCTCCCTAGCATAACCCAAGGATCCTTTTTCTTTCCAATTCTCGGTATAACCCGATGACCCTGATGGCATAACCCGTCGAATTCCCACATAACCCGGATCTCCCTGGCATAGCCCAAGGAGCTCTTTCTTTTCCAAGTCTCGGCATAACCCGATGACCTTAATGGCGTAACTCGTCGAAACTCGGCATAATCCTACCATGTCCCAACATCGCCTCGATCCATTCACGAGGATGCACCATCGTGACGTGACCGTTTGAATATATGTCATAACTAACTCACAAAATTTTCCTAGTGCAAACTGGGGCAAAAAAATTTCGTTCGTTTGTTCGTTATGGATATCTCAAAGCAGGTTGATCCCAAGAAAGTGCAAGGTGCAAGAGGATCAATGGAACAAGTTTCCCTCCAGCGTGATAGAAGAGTAGAAGAAAAGAAATGAACATTGAACGTCAAGGCGAATGAAAGGGTGAACCGCTCAAAATCTGATGGAAGTCGCAAGCCTTGCCAATCCATTTTTCTACTCAAAAAGATACATAAAGAATAAATACGCACAGACTGAGAGCATTAAGATTCAGATCGAAGTCTGCATCTAAAATCAGCTAAGACTCAAGATCAAGTTCCAAAGAATCATAGATAGGAATCTTGTAACTCGTAAGTGATAGGCATAGTTAGTTTAATTTCATTTTTTTTTCTGGTGTAATAAGGTGGTCAGTAAGTGGCAGCAGTAAGTACAGCAATGGCAACAATAACAGCAAAGTCTTAGTCTACGATAGTCCCAGCTACCAAAACTTCCCGAACTACATTGACCTGATTCTTGTTTAGCCCAGGATATGTAGGAGGCCTCCCGAAGCAAAGGCTCGGTCAAGATCTTTCAAAAAATACTTCACACGGGGTACTCGAACGGGGAAAAATTGCTCGTATTCGCTCATTTATCTTTGCACGAAAACTCTTCGCATTTTTGGGAAAAGAGGGGCAACTGTGAGCACGTGATTTTTGCCCTATATGAGAATTACTCCCGAAAATTCAAAATAACATATTTTTGTGTTGTGTGTGATTTTGTTCTGTGGATTTTTGTGTTATTTTCTGTATTGTTTGCATTTTCCTGTGCGTGTTTAGTTGTTAAATTAATATAAAATACAAAAATATGTTGAATTTACTTTTAGAATTTATTAGGAGAAATTAAGTTTTATTTTAGGTTTATGCACGAAAAATCACAAAAAAAAAATACGCTTTACATTTTAGCATTTTAAGATCTCGCTGTGTAATTTATTTTTAATTAATATTTAATTGTGTTTGTTAATTGATAGTAAAAGTTAATAAGTATTTTTATAATTTAATTTGGTTTTGTAATGTAATTTAGAATTTTTGTTTTTAATAAATTAGGCATTAAAAATAAAAGAGAAAAGAATTGGAAAATAAAGAGAAAACTGGACTGGGCTGTCCAAAACTTGACCAATCTCAGGCCCAATTGCCTGGTCCAAAGGCCCCTCATTCAGGTCATTTAAATAAAGTAGTATAATGTTGAAACTACGTCATTTAGAGGGCAATCCATCTCAGTCGTTCAATCCGGGTAAATCCAACGGTCCTCATCCCATCTCCCTTACCTGTTCCCAGCAACCGACCCATTACCCATTCTGTATCGACCCTAATTGAGACCAAATGATGTCGTTCGTTGTAGTCTAATTGATCCTGGTCGTTGATCTTGAATGATCCAACGGTCCAGGATCATTTTTCCCCATACTATATAAGTCTCGAAACCACCCCGCCCCACAAGCCAAACACCCCCCTCTCATTCATCTCTCTAACCCTCCAAAGACCCTTGTAACGCCGGACCGCCCTCCGCCTTCTCCCACCACCTTCCACCGTATCGCCGCCGGTCGGAAATTGTCACCGCCGCCGTCGTGACACAAAATGACCCCATTTTTACACTACAAGCTCTCCACAACACTCCATTTCCAACCATCACCATAGATTTCCCCAAAACATATCCCTGTCCTTCGAATCTCCGATCAAAGAAAGGTTGGAAACCTCCACTGTCTCCGATGGACTTAAAACTAACACCTTGAAGCCACCAGACCACCCCTTCCCTAAAACGACGATCATTTCCCTTCAAACAACACGGGAATGCTTCAAATTTTGATTATTTACCAAGAACTCTAGTAGTCGCCACCCTTTCCCATTTGCGGCGCCACTGATACTCGACCCCAAACTCACCCCAAACACTTTCCTGATTTACCCAATCACCAAAACACCATTGATTTGATTCAAATCAGACAAAAACCGTTTGAACCCTAACCCATGCCCAAAGAGTCCTAGAAATTCCAAATTGGGGTTTCGTTCGAAACTGAAGAAATTGGGGTATCGATTGATTTTAGTCGAGCGTTTTCAATCGAGAACACTCGATTAAAATTTATCTTTGCCCCAAAGAGACTCGAATCTGAGTTCAAAGTCGAGGTCATCCCATTTCTGGGAAGGCTAAGGTGTTCTTCTCATTTCTTTTTTATTTTTCGTACGCCTGTTTATATGTATAGCCTTGATATTTTGATTCTTTTATTTTTTGTCAAATCTTTCTGTCTTTCTCCTTAAGACTTTTTTTGGGTCATTTGTTGTTTCTATTATTTGTTAATTATATTTTAATACATGTTCGATTCGATTGATAATCGTCGAATAGTTAGTTTCATATTCCATTTGATTTTGCCCGACCATATGAATCACCGATTAGTGCATTGATCAATTGTTATCAGTTTATATGTGTTTTAATTGTTTGAATGAATACCGTCGATTAGTCGCTTAGTTTTGTTAGAACAAGGCGGTAGTAATATTATTAGTATAGATTAATTCACTCTGAATCATTAACTTAGATTAGAATCTAAATTGGATGTAGTTGTTAGCCATGATGGAAATGCAGATTTTTAGTTAGTTTACTAATGGTTTCACGACCCAAATCCGGTCATGATGGCGCCCAACAATTAAGCTAGGCCATCCAGACCAACCATTGTTTATCACAATGAATATCAGTCCCAAATGGACATCCCAAGAAGAATATATGAGTCAAAGAACTCCAATAATAATAATAACGAACAAAATACTGAGAAGTGCGAAAACAACTGACACTCCCAAAGATCTGGAGTCACAAGTCTAGAGCCTCTACACAAAACCAAACAAAAGTAGAGAATACTGTATAAAAGTTCTCAAATCTGAACATAAAATAGCAACTGAAAAGAAAGGAGAAGCTAGGTTCTACGAACGTCGGCAGCTACCTCAACAACTCGGTATGACTCTGCAAAAGCTGGAAATGCTCGTCTACTTCTCCTGAGTACCTGAGTCTGCACACAAAAGGTATAGGGAGTAGGGGTGAGTACTAAGTACTCAGTGAGTAACAAATATATACAAGTAGCTGAAAGCAAGAAATCCACGGAATACCACAAAATGAAGCTAAACTACAGTCCGATCCTCCTACGAACTAGCAACAACAGTACAATACAATTATCACAGATAATTCAACAGATAAAGATGCAATGCAATGCACATAACCGCTACGGCGTGTAGCCCGATCCATTTAACGTCGACGGCACTCACTAGGGGTATGTATAGACTCCGGAGGGGCTCCTACAGCCCAAACGCAATACCGCTACGGCATGTAGCCCGATCCTCATATCATATCAATCGCTGCGGCGTGCAGTCCGATCCATCCTCAGTCCACAACAATCATGTAAGTCACAAAACAGCTCAATTATTTATTTCCAGATTCCTTTTCATTAATTATGAAAAATACGTTAACTTTTATTTAATGTTTGCAAAACAGGTGACTTAGCAATTCAATATTGTGATTTTAATCCAGGACTGAGATCAGTGATTTAAGCAAGTATAGCTATCACATATATGACTATCCCTAGGGATACTACAGGTCGGTACAAGGCCCCAAACACGGCTTACAACCCACAATTATATCAAACACAATGTTTTTCAACTATTAATATCATATTATACTCATTCGGGATGGAATAAGTCTCAAATCCCCAGTCACAACCAATTCCTGCACCTGCCACGGGGTGCGAGCCAAGCCCTACTAACGTCACAATGTGCTAAGTCGGGGTTTCGAACACTCAGGCTACCATATACACAAACTACTCACCTCTAGCCGGTCGTAGACTCGTCCGCAATGCCTTTTCCTTTAGAATTTGCTGCCTCGCGCGTAGAATCTATTCAAACCACAATAATTATGCCATTTACGGGTGAAAGAAACATAACCCAATTCAATTTACATGAAAAATGCATAAATACGCTAAGTTGGTAAAACCCGACCCCGGGCCCGCTGTCAGAAAAATTCCGAAACTTATACCAACGCGATTCTCGTCTCTCCACAAGTCCGTGCATATAAAATTTACCGAAATCGAAGTTCGAATGGCCTTTCAAAACTCAAAAATTTGTTTTCAATACCTAGGCCATAATTCTTCACAGTTTCTACCCAATTTCATGAAGATTAATGTGAATTCTACTGTAAAATGACATTTTTGAGTCAAGAAACTTACCTCCGATTATTACCCGAGGAAATCCCAGCATTTTCCCATGAGTTCTTCTCTCTAGGGTTCAAAATTTGTGTTTATGGTGTATAAACCCGCGACTAGTCTGTTCTGGTTTTTAATTTACTGCCAGACATATTGCTCTACGTGGTCGCAATGGGTCTCACGTGAACGCGATGCCCCGCTCAGTTAATTCAACGCGAATGCGACGTCAAGTCACGTGTCCGCGAAGTTCAATTCCCCAGCTGCCGGATTTCTTGTACGCGAACGCGCAGGTCCCCACGCGAACGTGTAGGGCCCCATGCGAACGCAAAGCTTTGCCTTGTTCTCCTTCACGAATGTGGCCCTCTATCACGCGAACGCGATGCATTAGTCCGCCTGGCATTCGCGAATGCGACTGCCTGCACGCGAACGCGAAGGCTTGTTTCCTACTGCACATACCTGCAATTTTCTGCAGGTTTTTCCAAGTCTAAAATGCCCGGATGATGGTTCGAATTCATGCCGAGGCCCCCGGGACCCCAACGAAAACCACCAACCTAACACGGACTTGTTCCAATCATAAAGAAAACCATCTTAAACATCAAAATTACCAATTTCACACGGATTCAAGCCTAAGTTTTCTTCAAACTTCCGAATCTAACATTCAATCCAAAAGCCGATCAAACGACGTCCGAATGACCTAAAAATTTGCAGACATATCCAAAATCATGTAACAAAGCTACAGGAATTGTTGGAATTTCATTCCGACCCCCGGATCAAAATCTCACCTACCGTTCGGTTTTTGCCAAAATTCAACCTTAGCCAATTCAAGCCTAAAACTACACCGGACCTCCGAATTCGATTCCGATTGATCCCCTAAGTCATAAATGATCCCACAAAACTAGTCGAATCATCAGAATCCGATTCCGAGCACTCTAACTAAATAGTCAACTCCAGGTTGACTTCCCATATTCAAGCTTTCTTCAAAAAGGCTATATGCCTCATTTTCAACCCGAATCACTCCTAACTCACCCGATAAACTCTAACACTAATATAAAAGCATAAGACATGTAAATGCAAGGTAACGGGGTGGTATTTCCCGTAATGACGGGCCGAGTCGTTACATTCTCTCCAACTTAAACAAACGCTCGTCCGTGAGCGGGTTAAGAAACATACCTGGAGTATCAAATAAGTGTGGATATTTTCTCCGCATCTCCTGCTCGGTCTCCCAAGTTGCTTCCTCCACGGGACGACCTCTCCACTGCACTTTCACAGAAGCAATGTCTTTAGATCTCAACTTACGAACCTGTTGACCCAAAATGGCTACCGGCTCCACATCATAGGTCAAGTTCTCATCTAGTTGTATCGTGCTGAAGTCTAACACATGAGACGGGTCTCCAACATACTTCCGGAGTATAGATACATGGAATACCGGGTGAACTCCCGACAAACTGGGTGGAAAAGTAAGCATATAGGCAACCTCCCCAACTTTCCTAAGCACCTCAAATGGTCCAATGAACCTTGGGCTCAACTTTCCTTTCTTCCCAAACCTCATAACGCCCTTCATAGGCGAAACCTTCAGCAACACCTTCTCACCCACTGAATAAGACACATCTCGGACCTTCCGGTCCGTATAACTCTTCTGACGCGACTGAGTTGTGCGAAGTCTTTCCTGAATCACCTTCGCCTTGTCTAAGGCATCCTGAACTAACTTTGTCCCCAACAACATAGCCTCGCCGGGCTCAAACCAACCGACTGGAGACCTACACTGCTTCCCATGTAAAGCTTCATACGGTGCCATCTGAATGTTGGACTGATAGCTGTTATTATAAGCAAACTCTGCAAGAGGCAAGTAATCAGCCCATGAACCACCGAAATCAATGACACAAGCACGCAACATGTCCTCCAGTATCTGAATAGTACGCTCAGACTGCCCATCCGTCTGTGGATGAAATGCTGTGCTCAGCTCTACCTGTGAACCCAACTCTAGTTGAAATGTCCTCCAGAACTGAGAAGTGAACTGGGTACCCCTGTCTGATATAATAGAAATGGGAACTCCATGCAATCTCACAATCTCACGGATGAATATCTCTGCCAACTGCTCCGAGGAGTATGTAGTACACACTGGAATAAAGTGAGCTACCTTGGTCAGCCTATCCACAACCACCCAAACTGAATCGAACATCCTCGTTGTCCGAGGGAGTCCACTAATGAAGTCCATGGTGATCCTTTACCACTTCCACTCGGGAATATCAATACGCTGGAACACACTGCCAGGTCTCTGATGCTCGTACTTGACCTGCTGATAGTTTACGCACCGTGCCACATGATTCACAATAACTTTCTTCATCTTTCTCCACCAGTAATGCTGCTTCAAATCCTGATACATCTTCGCGGCTCCTGGATGAATAGAATACCGCAAGCTGTGGGCTTCCTCCAATATCAATTCACGAAGGCCGTCAACATTGGGCACGCATATCCGGCCCTGCATCCGCAATACACCATAACTATCAATAGTGACATCCCTGGCATCATCATGCTGAACTCTGTCCTTAAGGACAAGTAAGTGTGGATCATCATACCGGCGCTCTCGAATACGATCATATAAAGAAGAACGAGCTACTACACAAGCCATAACCTGACTGGGCTCAGAAATATCCAGCCTCACCATCGGATTAGCTAACGCCTGAATATCAACCGCAAGGGGTCTCTCCCCAACTAGAACATACGCCAAGCTGCCCATACTAATAGCCTTCCGGCTCAATGCATCGGCCACAACATTGGCCTTCCCGGGATGATACAAAATGGTAATATCATAGTCCTTAAGCAACTCAAGCCATCTCCGCTGCCTCAAATTGAGATCTTTCTTCTTAAACAAATGTTGAAGGCTGCGGTGGTCTGTATAGACATCACAAGATACACCATACAAGTAATGCCTCCAGATTTTCAAGGCATGAACAATAGCAGCTAAGTCTAAATCATGAACAGGGTAGTTCTTCTCGTGGGGCTTTAGCTGCCGAGAAGCATATGCAATCACTCTACTCTCCTGCATCAATACACCGTATATGACCCTGAAGATGATGGTAACACAAGTACTGGAGCTATGGTCAAAGCCTCCTTGAGCTTCTGAAATCTCTCCTCGCATTCATCAGACCACACAAATGGAGCATTCTTCTGTGTCAACTTAGTCAACGGTGAAGCAATAGATGAGAACACCTGAACAAACCGGTGGTAATAGCCTGCCAAGCCGAGAAAACTCCGAATATAAGTAGCTGAGGAAGGTCTGGGCCAATTCTGCAGTGCCTCGACCTTCTGTGGATCAACTTAAATACCATCACTGGACACTACATGTCCCAGAAAAGTCATAGTATCAAGCCAGAACTCACACTTAGTGAATTTTGCATAAAGTTTTTCTTCTCTCAACCTCTGCAATACAACCCTCAAGTGTTGTGCATACTCCTCCTGGCTGCGTGAATACACCAGAATATCATCAATGAACACAGTCACAAAAGAATTAAGGTACGGCCGAAATACATTATTCATCAAGTGCATGATACAGCTGGGGCATTAGTCAGCCCGAAAGACATCACCAGGAACTCATAGTGCCCATATCTCATTCTGAACGCTATTTTCATAATGTCTGAGTCCCTAATCTTCAACTGATGATAGCCCGATCGAAGATCAATCTTGGAGAATACGCTAGCTCCTTGGAGCTGATCAAAAAAGTCCTCAATACGAGGCAATGTGTACTTATTCTTCAATGTTACCTTGTTCAGCTGCCTATAATCAATTCACATTCTCATTGTGCCATCTTTATTTTTCACGAACAATACCGGTGCACCCCAATGTGACACACTCGGGCGAATGAAACCCTTATCTAAAAGTTCCTGAAGCTGTTGTTTCAATTCTTTTAACTCCGCTAGTGCCATGCGATAGGGAGGAATAGAAATGGGCTGAGTGCCCGGCACCAAGTCAATACCAAAGTCAATATCCCTGTCAGGCGGTATGCCCGGCAGTCTGCTGGAAATATATTCGGAAACTCCCTCACAATGGGGACCGAATCAAGACTGGGTGTCCCAGCCTCAACATCTCTAATGAAGGACAAATAAGATAAACAACCCTTCCCAATCATTCATTGGGCCTTCATATAAGAAATCACCTTGCCGGACACATAATTAATCAAGCCACACCACTCGATCCTCGGATTACCTGGAATAGCTAGTGTGACTGTCTTGGCATGACAGTCCAGAATCACATGGTAAGGAGATAACCAATCCACGCCTAGAATCACATCGAAATCTACCATGCCCAATAGTAACAAGTCAACTCGGGTCTCCAGACCCCCAATAATAATAAGAAAGGATCGATATACCTTATCCACAACAACAGTATCCCCCACTGGGGTAGACATATGTATGGGCAAGGCAAGAATACCCATGCCAAAATGATGTGCAAAATAAGAAGAAACATAGGAATAGGTGGACCCGGGATCAAATAATACAGAAGCATCCCTGTGGCAGACTGAAATAATACCTTAAATGATAGCATATGAGGCACTAGCGTCCTTCCTATCCGGAAGAGCATAGAAATGAGCCTGACCTCCGCCAGTATGATCCTCGCCCCTAGGTCGACCCCTGGCCACCTAGCCACCACTCCTAGCTGACTGTGCTGGTGCTGAAGAAACGGGAGTAGAAGACGAGGGTTGATCCCTCTGCTGAGACCACCTACGAATCCATTGAGGGCAATCTCTCTTAATATGGCCCAAGTCGCCGCACTCAAAACAACGGCCCAAAGATGGAAGAAGGGGCTGCTGAAGACCCCTTGCTGCAGATGAATCATGTGCCGAGAAAGCAGGAGCAGAGCTCTGGGCTGGAAGAGCACTCATTACAGGCTGACCCTGCTGACCCTGATGACCCTGATGACCCTGATGGCCCTGACGACCACGATCTGCTGAAACTCCACTGGACTCTGCATGTCCTGACTGATGAGATCCGAATGAACGACCCCTGCTATGATGGGGCTGGCCCCTAGATGGAGCACCACTGTAACTGCCAGTACCACGAGGCCTCTTAGCCTCTCTCTCATCACGCTCTCTACGGCGATCTGTCTCAATATGACGGGCAGCATCAACCATTTCCTCAAAGGTAACTGCCGAAGCTCTATCTCTGGTCATCAATATACGGATAGGATAGATAAGACCATCTATAAATCTCCTGATCCTTTCTCTGTCCGTAGGTATCATCCACATGTGCATATCTAGACAACTCTGTGAATCTGATCTCATACTTTGATATTGACATGTCTCCCTAGCGGAGCCCCTCAAACTGTCTACGAATCTCCTCTCTTCGGGATCGAGGCACCCACTTTTCCAAGAACATAGTGGAGAACTCTAACCTTGATAATGGTGTTGCCCATGCCGGTCTACGGCGCTCATAAGCCTCCCACCAAGCGAAGGTTGGTCCCTGGAACTGGAAGGTAGTAAAGGATACACCACTGGACTCCAAGATCCCTGCCGTACGGAGCATCCGACGGCATTTATCAAGAAAACCCTGGGCGTCCTCGCCCTTAGCACCACTGAAAGCCGGAGGCTGTAGCCTCTCAAACCTCTCCAGACGACGATGCTCATCGTCAGGCATAAATGGAACCATATGAGCAGGGGCTGGTGCAACGGGTGCAGCTCGCTGTACTGGAACTACCCTAGGTGGATGAATACCTTGTACTACCGGCTTTGGTGTGCGAGCCACGGGGGTCTGATTCCTTCCCCCTTCCTATGAAGAAGCCGATGTAGTAAAGGCTGCAACTACCCGGGCTAAGCCTGTGCAAACTGATAAAATCTGAGCCAAAGTCTCATGAAGACCCGATATCACAATGGGAACTGCCGGTGCCTGAATCTAAGCTGCTGGAGCGTCTGCAGCTGGAACCTGATCCTGAACCTGGGCCACCCGTGCTAGAATCTGACCCTGAGTCCGGTCAGCAGGTGCTGGTACTGCTGTCGTACCTCTACCACGACCACGGCCTCTGGGTGCCAATGGTGGTCGTCTGCCACGTCCGCTAGCACGTGTTCTCGCCATCTGCGAGAGAATAGATTATGGAAAAATTTAGTTTCACGATATCGCAAACCGCACGATATGAATTCAAGAAAAGTGAGGTTTTTACTAAAGTTCTATAGCCTTCCGAGGATAGATACAGACGTCTACGTACCGATCCGCGAAAGCCTACTAAACCGGCCTATGACTTGCGAGTCCTAGTAACCTAGGCTCTGATACCAACTTGTCACGACCCAAATTCGGTCGTGATGATGCCCAACAATTAAGCTAGGCTAGCCAGACCAACCATTGTTTATCACAATGAATATCAGTCCCAAATGGACATCCCAAGAAGAATATATGAGTCAAAGAACTCCAATAATAATAATAACGAACAAAATACTGAGAAGTGCGAAAACAACTAATACTCCCAAAGATCTGGAGTCACAAGTCTGGAGCCTCTAAACAAAACCGAACAAAAGTAAATAATACTGTATAAAAGTTCTCAAATCTGACCATAAAGTAGCAACTGAAAAGAGAGGAGAAGCTAGGTTCTGCTAATGTCGGCAGCTACCTTAACAACTCGGTATGACTCTGCAAAATCTGGAAATGCTCGTCTACTTCTCCTGAGTACCTGAGTCTGCACACAAAAGGTGCAGGGAGTAGGGGTGAGTACTAAGTACTTAGTGAGTAATAAATAATTACAAGTAGCTGAAAGCAAGAAATCCACAAAATACTACAAAATGAAGCCAAACTACAGTCCGATCCTCCTCCGAACTAGCAACAACAGTATAACACAATTATCACAGATAATTCAACAAATAAAGATGCAATGCAATGCACATAACCGCTACGGCGTGTAGCCCGATCCATTTAACGTCGACGACGCTCACCTGGGGGTGTGTACAGACTAAGAAGGGGCTCCTACAGCCCAAGCGCAATACCGATGTGGTGTGCAGCCCGATCCTCATATCATATCAACCGCTGCGGCGTGTAGTCCAATCCATCCTCAGTCCACAACAATCATATAAGTCACACAACAGCTTAAATTATTTATTTCCAGGTTCCCTTTCATTAATTATGAAAATACGATAACTTTTATTTAATTTTTGCAAAATAGGTGACTTAGCAATTCAATACTGTGATTTCAACCCAGGACTGAGATCAATGATTTAAGCAAGTATAGCTATCACATATATAACTATCCCCTAGGGATACTACAGGTCGGCACAAGGCCCCAAACACGGCTTACAGCCCACAATTATATCAAACACCGTGTTTTTCAACTATTAATATCATATTATACTCATTCGGGATGGACTAAGTCTCAAATCCCTAGCCACAACCAATTCCCGCACCTGCCACGGGGTGCGAGCCACGCCCTACTAGCGTCACAATGTGCTAAGCCGGGGTTTCGAACCCTCAGTCTACCGTATACACAAACTACTCACCTCTAGCCGGTCGTAGACTCATCCGCAATGCCTTTTCCTTTAGAATTCGTTGCCTCGCGCGTAGAATCTATTCAAACCATAATAATTATGTCATTTACGGGTCAAAGAAATATAGCCCAATTCAATTTACATGAAAAATGCATAAATACGCTAAGTTGGTAAAACCCGACCCTGGGCCTGCTATCTGAAAAATTCTGAACCTTATACCAACGCGATCCTCGTCTCGCCACGAGTCCGTGCATATAAACTTTATTGAAATCGGAGTTCGAATGGCCTTTCAAAACTCAAAAATTCGTTTTCAATACCTAGGCCATAATTCTTCACAGTTTCTATCCAATTTCATGAAGATTGATGTTAATTCTACCATAAAATTACGTTTTTGAGTCAAGAAACTTACCTCCGATGATTACCCGAGGAAATCCCAACCTATTCTCGTGAGTTCTTCTCTCTAGGGTTCAAAATTTGTGTTTATGGTGTATAAACCCCGCGACTGGTGTTCTGGTTTTTAATTTACTGCTAGACATATTTGCTCTACGCGTTCGCGATGGGTCTCACGCGAACACGATGCCCCGTTCAGTTACTTCATCGCGAACGCGACGTCAAGTCACGCGTCCGCGAAGTTCAATTCCCCAGCTGCCGGATTTCTTCTACGCGAACGCGTAGGTCCCCACGCGAACGCGAAGCTTCGCCTTGTTCTCCTTCGCGGATGCGACCCTCTCTCACGCGAATGCGATGCATTAGTCCGCCTGGCCTTCGCGAACGCGACTGCCTGAACGCGAACGCAAAAGCTTGTTTCCTGCTGCACAGACCTGCAATTTTCTGTAGGTTTTCCCAAGTCTAAAATGCCCGGATGATGGTCCGAATTTATCCCGAGGCCCCCGGGACCCCAACGAAAACCAGCAACCTACTCCAAAACATAATACGGACTTGTACCAATCATAAAAATACCATCTTAAACATCAAAATCACTAATTTCACACGGATTCAAGCCTAAGTTTTCTTCAAACTTCCGAACATAACATTCAATCCAAAACCCGATCAAACGACGTCCGAATGACCTGAAAATTTGTAGACATGTCCAAAATCACATAACGAATCTATAGGAATTGTCAGAATTCCATTCCGACTGCCATATCAAAATCTCACATACGGTTCATTTTTCGCCAAAATTCAAGCCTAAAACTACACCAGACCTCCGAATTCAATTTCGATTGCTCCCTAGGTCATAAATGATCCCCCAAAACTAGTCGAATCATCAGAATCCGATTTCGAGCACTCTAAATAAATAGTCAACTCCAGGTTGACTTCCCATATTCAAGTTTCCTTCAAAAAGTCTATATGCCTCATTATCAACCCGAATCACTCCTAACTCACCCGATAAACTCTAACACTAATATAAAAGCATAAGACATGTAAATACAAGGTAACGGGTTGGTAATTCCCCTAACGACGGGCCGGGTCGTTACATTATACCCTTGAACTATTGGTTAAGTTGCCTAAGAGAGAGGGTTATAGTGCAAAATACAGCCTGTTTAAACACTGAGAAGTGGAAACCAGAATCAGCTTTAGTTTAATTTTAAAAATGTGCACTACACATAAAAAGTTAGTGGAATCTGCAGGGCAGCTAGGTATTTCACTTAGTTGTTGAACTTTAGAGTTTTTAAATGAAAAACCATGCTTAAACAATATTGAGTGGGATGGACAGTACTAAAACAATTAAAAATGGGGACTGCAGGTTTGGATTTGAGGCTATAAAGGGGAGAGATTTTCAGAATAGAAGGACACACATTTTAGATATCTCTTCGGGCAATAGTGAGGAAGGAAGTTTGCTCATTTTTCTTGAAGAGTATGTTGGTCTTAAAAATAATCTGTTTAAGTGAGTTCAAGAGTTTGAGAATTAAAATAGTTAAGGGAATTTTGAAAGGATCAATTCTTGAAAATTTGAGTCAGTCTTAGTAGCCAGTGTTCCAGTAACACTGTTACATTGATCTTGAGATCAGAAACAGTTTAAGCTTTCTTTGTTTCTGTTCCATACTAGGGTGTTCAAGGCCTTTGAAGGGTTTTGTTGATTTACTTGAGTTTTGGTTTGTTGTAGTGTGGGTTTGAAACTGGGTCTCGTTGGTCAGGATTTTCCTGCTATTGTTTGTTTGCTGGTTGCTTGTTTCGTTTGCTGTTGCTGAGCTGTTGCTGACCTTTCCTCTTTCATTTTTGCTGTTAAAACTCAAGTACACAACTCTGAATTTTTATTGGTGTAAGCTTGAATTGGGATTTGAAGAATAAATGCTCGTTGGATTCATATGTCTATATCATTTTGTTGTTTATAGTTAAATAGCTTGTCTCATCCATTTTGTTAGTCGTAAGGTGTATATCTATATAAGTTGGACTGTTGAAGATTGTTTTAAATCGAGATAAATAAGACTAAGTCATTATTTTGTTAGCATGAAAATTTTGTACATATCACCTGTTAGTTTGGTTGTGATTTATAGTTAAATGTCCATTTAATTAACATTGAATAAAGACCGCAAAAGTTCAAGATATGTAGTTAATGTATAATAATGGATCATCCGAAATGGTTTTTTTGTGAACACAACAATTAGTTTCTCTACTAGTTTGTAGCTTCTCATTAATCATTCATCCTAGTTTAACAAGTCATGAACAAATAAATAATTTTCAGTCTTAAGTGATAGGAGAAGATAAGATGTATAAAATCAGGAGATAAGTGTTCATCTTGAGAAGACGATATCGTGCATTATCGCTTCCATAGAGTAGTTGGAAATAATCTCGAATATACCTCTTTGCTTTACATAAATAAAAAATGTTGTCGAGCTTCGGTAACCATCCTACCCAGTATAGTTTAAATAAACGATCCAGGCACATTTGACTTGCACATTCGTTAGGGCCTAGGTCCAGACTGAGGATTAGACCCGTTTTTTTGTTTAAAGGTTTAAATGTATAGTTTTAACTTAATAAAAGCGATTTAAAGTTGATTAAAAGCACATAGGTTATAACATGTATTAAAATTAGATATTTTGGCCATTTATAATAGTTTAAGCGACCGTGCTAGAACCACGGGATCCGAGGGTGCCTAACAGCTTCCCTCGGGTCAATAAAATTCCTTACTTAGAATTTCTTGTTCGCGGACTTCATTTGGAAAGTGAAAATTTCCTCGATTTGGGATTTAAATAAATCGGTGACTTGGGACACCTTAATTTATTCCAAGTGGCGACTCTGAAATAAATAGAATAATCCGATTTCGAATATTGTCACTTAAATTGGAAAAACTTCCTTGCACATTTTTACCATCCCGGGTAGGTGCGCCAAAAGGAGGTGTGACAACTGTTACAAGTTATTGGATTGATGAGGACTGGATAATGCAAAAGAGCATTATCGCTTATAGAATAATTAATTCATGTCACACAGGGCTGTTTATTTCTAGCACGATTACGGATATATGTAGATATTTTTGTATTAGTGATAAAATAATATCAATTTTAATGAATAATGCTACTAGTAACACTAATGTTGTAGCATTGCTTACCACTACACTAAATCCTGCATTTAGTAATATTTTTCATGTTAGATGTATTTATCATATTTATAATTTAATTGTGGGTGATGGTATGAGAATTTTAAATGTTAAAACTGAAAAGGTTAAAATGGCTCTTCACTACTTCTTTATTCTAACAGTTGAAGTAGACTTAGAGAATATTTTAAAAGATGCGATGAATTTGGCCTAATAGAAAGAAAAGTTCCTAAACCTTGTCCAATTAGATGGAATTATATGTATGAAATTTTAGTTGTTGCATATGAATATAGAAACCTTATAAACTCAACGTTTAATAATAAAAGTAATGATGATGAGTACCTTACAAATGCGGATTGTGCTAATGTTAAAATGCTTGTAGATTTTTAGAAAGATTTTATATTGCTACAAATAAATTTTTTGGGCAATATTATTCTATTATTTCTAACTGTTTAGTTTATCTTGCAAAATTTGCGAATTCGTTTGCTTATTTTTCAGAGGATGGGAAAATTTATAAAGAAGTTATTGATTCTGTGAGAAAGAAATTTTAAAAATATATTTCCCATATTCCCCCTATTTATGGTGTTGTTGCCTTGTTAAATTCTACTATAAAATACAAATCTATTTATAATGGTTTAGCACTTGAAGATGAGGAGTTGTCTACACTTTTGGACGCACAAACCTCAATTAAAATAAATATTGTAAGAGTGCTTATCAAATTGCAATAGATAATGTTAGACCAAATGTTCCAACTCTTTCTTCTTCTAGTTCTCGATCATCTAAAAGAACTACGGGAGAAAGCACATTTACTGCTTGGGCCAGGTTCAGAGGTTCTCAAGGTTGTAGCACTTCTGGTTATTCACAACTAAATGAGCTTGAAGTTTATTTGTCACAGAAATTTGAGAAAGTGAATCCCGATTGCTCATTTAATCTTTTGGGATGGTGGAAGGACAAAGAAAAATACTTTCCGATTCTTTCAAGGATGGCCCGAGAAATTTTAACCATTCAAGCTTCAATAATGGCATCAGAAAGCGCTTTCACTCGAGCAAGACTTCAACTTGATGATTACAGAGCGTCTATGAGAGAGAACTTGGAAAATTAGTACTTTTCAAAGATTGGATCTGTTCGGAATGAAAAAAATTTGGACTTGCTGTATCAAAACCAAAGGGAGACGAAACTTACGAAGAAATGCTAGCTAAATTTACGGAGGATGCAGCTTCGCCCAAAAGCGGTGATGAACAAGCTTATTTTCTGCCACCCCCAACGGAAATTTTCCCAAACCTTGATATGGATTGCTCAAGGTATGATTGAAGTCACAAGATTTGTATGTCCCTATTTGATTCTAAAAGATGAAAAAAATGAACCACCGTTCTTAGCTAATAAGCATCAAGATTCAGATCAGAGTTTGCATGAAGAATTAGCCAAGACTCAAGATCAAGCTTTAGAAAGTTCATAGATAGGAATCTTGTAACTCATAGCTGATACGCTTAGTTAGTTTAGCTTTTCATCTTTCATTTGGGTGTAATAAGGAGCTTAGCAAGCAGAAACAACAACACGAGTAGTGAAATCACAGTTTCGCGATATTGTAGCTACCAAAACGTCAAGATCTACACATACATGATTCCTTTATAGCCAAGGATATGTAGACAACCTCTAAAATAAGGTTCAGTCAAACTTTTTCAAAATGCTTCCCATGGAGTTTCAAACGGGCAAAAATTGCTCGTATTTGGTAACTTTGTCTGTGCTCGAAAACTCTTCATGTTTCCGAGCAAAGAGGAGCAGCTGTAAGCACATAATTTTTGCTCTACATGAAAATAACTGTTAAAAATAGACCAAAAATAATTATAATTAATTTTTAGGAGTTTTTCTTTATTTCGTTGCATTTCATGCATTTTTAATATTTTAAAATCCTAGAAAAATTATAAAAAAATATCACATTTTAATTTCATGCCATCTTAGATTCAATTTGCATGTAAGAATTAATTTATTATGAAAAATAAAAAAGGTCATTTTTTTACATATTTAGCTTTTAGTCTTCAGAAAGAAGTATTTTTATTTAGTTTTAAGTCAATTAGTTGTTTTAATAGATAGACAATTTTAGCTTTTACAAATTAGATTGATTTAAGATTATTTTAAGATTTTATTACATTTTAAAATCAAATAAAAAGAAAATACGTAAATTTTTTATTATTTAATCTTAGTGTATTGGGCCAAATTTAATTAGCCCAAATTTATAACCCAAATCCCTAGTCAAAATAGCATGGTATAACCAGTTTTTGCACTGGTCAATCAAAAATAGCTAGCGTGTACTAAGTCAATAAAAAATAGCCACTATTTTGTTGCAACAGGAGTGGTCCCGTATAATATACGGAAGTTTGGTGCATTTGGGTACGAACTCCAGTATATTATGCTGGATCAGTATACTTTGCTGACTCCTGTATAATATACGGGAGACTAGAGCACCAGTGCTCAAAACTCAAGTATATTATACTGGATATTTATACTTGTTGGAACTTCAATATATCATATAGGAGTTCCAGCATAATTATACTTGAACTCCCGCATATTATACGGGAATTCCAGCATAGTTATCCTGGAACTCCCATGTAATATATGGGAGTTCAAGCATACTTATGTTGGAACTCTCGTATAATATGCACGTGTATTTTTTGGATTTTAAACAATATTTTCGTTTAAATTTATCTATGTATAAAAAATAGCTAAATTTCGATTACTTTTGAAATTAGTCTATTTTTAAATGATAAGTTATAAATTTGATTATTTTAAATTTCTCCCAAATCTCTTCAAGCCCAAAGTCCAATATCCTTTTCCCTTCACTTTTGATTAAGACTAGAGCTAGACCTAAAAACATCGGATAGAGACCTAAAAATCAAGGACCCTCCCCGTCTGAAAAGGACATAGAAACGACCTTGCTTTCTTCGACACAATGACGCCTGCTCCTTCAGAGGACAAGGGCGCAGCTCCACTCCCAATCTTTTCAATCCCAGCGTTTGTTTCCCCTCCATCTTCTTCCGCCTCTCCCTCTCAAAACCAAAGATCACACACTTCTCCCATAAAAACAAAAGCTTAGCCATCATCCTCCATCGCCAGCTCTCTCACACACACTTAAAAATATCAAAAAATGAATATCCGAAATCAAATAAAAGAGGAAGCCAAGACCAAAAGAGGGTTGTAAATTCGAAAGACAGCTTGGAATTCCAAGAGAAGATGTGAAGAAAACTTGAAATTTCCTTCCGTTTGGCTGCTAGGAGTGTTTAAACTCTCCAAAATTGTTGATTGACTGTTGGATCTGTGGCTGCTTGCTGGGTCTCATCATCTTCTAGTTGGCTCGGGTTCCGGTGTAATCAGAGTTGAAATTCTACCTTTATTTGGGCTATTTATAGTGTATTTGTTGTTTCTGCTAGGTAAATTCCAAACTCCCTTGTATTGTGCTTTCATTTGAATCATTAAAAATGACTATTTCTATAATGGTTGATTCATGTATGTCAGTTTCATGTTCAAAGTGTGAGAATAATTTTTGTTAATCATTAATTCTTGTAAGGATGTAACACAAACCTGTGATTTGAATTATTTGATTTATGTGTAAATAGCTTTAAAATATTAATTTCAGATTAAAGTTATATATAATCATTAAAAATATATTAATAAAAAAATAAAAATTCCTCAAATCTCTTAAAGTTACCCATAGTTTCTTGTCCATAGCATTATCCATAACTTCAAATTATCATATTCTTGTTCGTCACTTCCATTATAATACATTATAAATAAAAAAATATTTTTTTCTGTAGTAAAATTTTTATTTACTTTATACTTTTATTTTATTATTCCTATTAATGTTCACTATCATATTTTTTTATAATACCTATATTCTCATCATTATAATTAATTAAGACATAGGAGTTGTTTTATCTTTCAATTTATTATTTTTTAATATTTTATTAATTAAGATAAGACAGGCAATACTTTTACAAAAATATTCACTTTCTTTCCATTCAGATTCAAAAAAAAAAATATTAAATTAAAATTAAGTATTAGTATTAATATTATCCTAAATTGCCAATAATTTTATAGTAGTTTGTCACATGACTTAACCACACTTCAAATTTTATTCGTTATTTTATTTAGAGATTTTTACATGGCATGACTTTTATTAATAAAATACTTTTTCTTCTCAAAAATCAAATAAGTCTTGTCCTTTCAAATATTTCTACAATGAAATTCTTTATTTATATTTTTTCTCTTTTTCTTTTATTTTAATTCTATTGTTTAAATTTATCCTATTTTTTTATAATACCTATATTTTTATCTTTATAATTAATTAATATAGAGGTGTTGTTTTTATCTTTCAATGTAATTTTTTTTAAATCTTACTCCTTCTGTTTCAATTTATGTGAACCTATTTCCTTCTTAGTCCGTGCCAAAAAGAATTGACCCCTTTCCTTTTTTGGAAACAATTTACCTTTATGCAATGCTTTATAGCCACACAAAATAAAGGTATCTCATTTTACACCACAAAATAAAAAGTCTTCTCTCTTTTCTTAAACTCCGTACCTAGTCAAATAAGTTCACATAAATTAAAACGGAGTGAGTATTAATTAAGCTACGACAGACAATATCTTTACAATAATATTCACTTTCTTCTCAATCAGATTCGGAAAAAAATATTTATTTTAAATTAAGTATTAGTATTAAAATTATCCCAAATTGCCTAATGGCTTTATAAATTTGTCACTTGGCTTACTCATAATGCAAATTTTATTAGTTTATATATATATTCCTTTTCTTTTAATTTCTTGTCCGTAATGCATAACCTGTACTTATAATTATTTGTTTCCTTGTCTGCTACTTTCATTACAATACAATATAGATTAATGTGGTTTTTTTATTGTAATAATTTTTACACACACATATTCTCTTGAAATTTGGTTTATAATTTATTTTTGATTTTTCGAGAAGTTATCAATATTACAAAAACTCAATGTCAAATTAGGAAAAGCACGCAGGCTTCCAAAAAAAGTTTCCTTCGTTGTTACCTTTTCAAATACATATTTTTTGCTAATAACCCTTTTAAATGCCTAAAATTAGAGCGGCAAAATATTTTTAAATATGATTAATATCCCGTAACTTTAGTCATTTATGACTTATTAGTCCAAATAAAAATGAAGATTTCAAATCTTCGAATGTGATACAAAATTACCATATTATATTTTATCCTTTACCTTTTAACTTTATCCTATGTCTTTCCTAATATCTTATTTATTTTGTCTTACTTTGCTGTGTGTCTTATTCTTAAGACGCTACTTTATTTTATATTTTAACTCCCTCCAGAGTATAAATAATCATACTGTTATAACTCAATTTATGTCTTTTTATATTTTTTTGTTTTGTTTCTATTATAATTTTTTACCTTCATATTTCGAGTAAATATATAAGAAAATCTATGAGTGAATCACTATACATATATAAAGTATAGATATAGATGTAGATACCAATATACATATAAATATAAACATAAATAAATAGATTAGATTTTTTAAAGATTTATTTAGATTATGTATAAGATCATTTAAAATACTTTCATTAATTATGTTTTCATTTATAAGTTCTAATTATTAATGTTATCTTAAAATTACCAAGTGACTTCATTTTAGCTTGTCACTTGGCTTAACCACAATGCATATTATCCTCCTTTTAATATAATATAGATATAAATATTTTAGTTCATTCATCTGACGCAGCTAGCAAAATCATTAATAGTTGAACATTTGTAAAGTCCGAAAATTATTTTATAATTTTTTAGAGATAAAGTATATTTTTAATGTTTTAAAAAAAAGTCACAAAAATGAGTACTTCGAGTATTATACTGAAAATTAGGTTAATGGAAATTGGGCTCAGTCTTATTTAATTAAGGCGATTTGCATACTATAAATTGTCTTAATTAAATAAGGCTCTTCTTTTTCATAGGAGACAGAACTTGAAGCCTCAATTAAAATACAATAGCGACAGAAATCTGGTCCCCCACCCCCCGTATTATTTAAAAAACGAAAAAGTTTCGGGCTCACCCGTCCCATAAAGTGCAAGGCGTGTATGTCCAACATAAAAAAAGCTTTGGATACCGTTTTTTGGGTGCAAAAATTCAATTTGAACAATATTCAAAAACTTTACATCGAGGTATTTCAATTTAGTTAATTCCGAAACTCGTATAGTCATGCATAAGTATTGTTTAGTTTGTTTTCATGTGAATTTATGTTATGTTTATGTTTAATTTTGTATCTTTTATATACACAAATTGATTTATTTGATACCTAAATTTATTTTTATGTTTGTGACCAAAAATGATACCAGAATGTTTGTATTATATTTGATGTATATACCTGAATTTATGTTATATTTGTGACCAAAAATGCTTAAAATTTGATAAGTAATTTGTATTAAAATTTAATAAAAAATTTGTATTATCAAATAATATTATTTATTTGTTAATTTGTATTGTTAATGTTATGTTCATATTGTAGAGCCTTATAGCATCGTAAAATATATTATCTTTTAGCGAAGAAAAATATAGACTTTTAGCGTAGTAAAATGTAAAGCCTTTTAGCGTAGAGTCTCAGTAGCTAACAAAATTCTATAAATATTGAAATTGAGACACACAATAATTAAGGATTATTCGGTGGTACCGGGCCTCAAAAATAAGCTTGGAACTCATACATAACTATTATCTCCAATTAAAAAATTTATAATTTAATTTATTAAGTTAACAAATTTTTTAAAATGTTGAAATTGAGACACATAATATTAAGGATTATTTGGTGGTATCGATCCTCAAAAATCAAGCTAGAAACTCATACATAACTATTATCTCCAATTACAAAAATTTATAATTTAATTTATTAAGTTAACAAAATTATAAAAATGTTGAAATTAAGACGCATAATAATGAAGGATTATTCGGTGGTACTGAGACACAAAAATCAAGCCTGGAACCCATACATAACTATTATCCCCAATTCAAAAATCGTCTTTACTTTATTGTGCTAACAAAATTCTAAAAATGTTGACATTGAGACGCATAATAATTAAATATTATTCGGTGGTACCGAGCCTCAAAAATGAAGTCTGGAACCCATACATAACAATTATCTCCAATCAAAAAATTTATAATTTAATTTATTAAGTTAACAAAATTCTAAAAATATTGAAATTGAGACGCATAATAATTAAGGATTATTCGGTGGTACCGGGCCTCAAAAATCAAGGTTGGAACCCATACATAACTATTATCTCTAATTCAAAAGTCATACTTAATTATTTAATTTATTACACTAACACAAATAATTAATTTTATTTAAATTATAGTAACGACATGGCGCTTCCTCCGCCTGCGCATCCTGGACATGCCGAGGATCAGCTATTAGTGTTGTAGGGCAACCATAGGTCCTCCTATGTTTGGGAGGGACAACTATCGATGCAGGTTCTATTCCCCATGAGGCCTGATGATTTGTGGGAGTTTATTGCGGAGCATCATTTCCATCAGCGTGTAGTAGAGAGCCTCCAGACTATGGGATTATATACCATTTTTGAGCTTTAACGGATGCAACTTGATTGGTCGTTCATCACGGCCATGGTAGAGTGGTGGCGACCAGAGTCGCATACATTTCACTTGTCCACTAGAGAGGCCACTGTCATGCTGCAGGATGTCCAGGTTTTATACGGACTGAAGGATGTCACGCTGGAGAGGGATGACACGTGCACAGTTGGCGAACATGATGTGGCAGTTAACTGGCTTGAGATCACAGAGTGACCGGGGTAGTAGTCGCGTGGTTTTGTCATTCATTAGAGATCAGATGGCGGATTTGCACCCAGATATTACCCACGAGACAGAGCATCTTTGGATTCATAGGTACACTCGGTTGGCGTTGCTCCTACTTTTCGGGTGTGTCTTATTCCCGGACACTTCGGGGAGTAAAGTGAGTATGCATTTTCTCTATTGTCTTGAGCAGCTGGATGAGCTACCCCAGTACAGTTGGGGTGCTACTGTTCTGGAGTATCTGTATAGGAACATGTGCCGGGCGAGCATAGGTCCATCTGTTGATATATGTGGTTTTCTGCCCCTCCTACAGGTGCAAAAAATTTCCGAATACATTGTTCGTTACCCCAAATTCTATATCGTTAAATGACTCATAAATATACATCAACATTTTATCTTACGTTTGGGCCTAACAACGGATCATGTCGTTGCAGCCACCTCTACCACTACTCCCGCCTAGTAAGGATTATCCGCTTTTCCCTCTAGCTATCAGGTGGATTCTCCGGCGTGGGAACTACCAAGGGATGGATGCTTATCATAATCTCCCCTTTATTAAGGATGTATTAGATATGTTGGTGGACGAACAGGTAAATATGTACCTACACTTGGTTGTTTTAAATTGAGTTGTGTTTTGCGTACTCATTTTATGTTACTATTGGTAGTTCATCTGGACGCCATACAACATCGAGTTGCTTGGTCAGCTACCCGCTTGTTGCTCAGTCGACCGGTTCATTTGAAGCACCTCCGTCCCATTGATCTTCTGGGATTACGTTGAGTATCATGCCACAGAGCGTATGCTTTGACAGTTTGACTGTCCTCAACCTATACCGGGGGAGCCTAGATGGGAGCCTACAGACTATCAGCGGGATAACCGTTCGAACATGGACTGGCAGTATATTTGTGTGACGACCCAAAGGGTCATCACTTGTTTTATTAATCATTTCGAGCTTTTGAGGCCTTGAAAACCTCATTCTATGTTGCCTTGATTTACGTGCATGATCCGGTCATGTAGCGGAAAAGTTTTTGTGATAAAAAATATGAATTCTATGAGAAATTTGGAGAAAAATAATATTAATATTGATATAGTTGACTTCGGTCAACATTTTTGGTAAACGGACCCGGACCCGAGATTGGATGGTCCCGGAAGGTCCGTAGGAAAATACGGGACTTGGACATGCATCCGGAGTCGAATTCCGAGGCCTAGAGCCCAAGTTATGAATTTTTCTGTGTAATTGTTTTTGATGTAATTATTAAAGGAAAATGAATTAATTGACCTTGGTATCGGGATCGTATCTTGGTTCCGACGCCCGGTACAAGTCTTAAATATTATATATGTGCTTTCTGCAAAGTTTGGTGACATTTGGATGTCGTTTGATATGTTTTGGACCTTGAGTTCCAAGTTTGAAAGTTTTGAAAATCAAAAGAATGAAAATCATGAACTTGAGGCTTGATTTGATGAAAACGATGTGATATTGGTGATGTGATCGCACGAACAAGTTTGTATGATATTCTAGGAGGTGTTGGTATTTTTGGTTGAGGTCCCGGGGGCCTCGGGGTGATTTCGGATAGTTAACGGGAACGTTTGAAGTTGGAAAACTTCATAATAGGTGAAGATGTAAATGAGTGTGCACAAGACCTCACTTTAAACGATCATATCTCCCGTTATATAAAGAGTTGTGTGACCCACAACCTATCAAATTAAAACCCATTGAGTCTAGTTTCCAATTCAACAAACCGTGCGTCATTTGGAGGTGTATACAAAAAGTTATGACCTTTTTACTGGGCATGTGTCAGTAGCGCGGCCTTAGCGCGGGAGCGCTAGTAGCCCGCGCTAATTAGCGCGGGCGCGCTAGTAGCAGGCCCTAAATATACCTAAAGACGGGAAATGACAGAACTTGAGTCATTTCTCAAGCCTAGGGCTTCCCCAACACACCCCCAATTCGACCAAGGCACTCAATTGCACTCCTAAGGTAAGCTTTTAAGTGTGTTTTCATGGTGATTTCTCTTCTCAATCACTAGTTACAACATGATTTTGGTTGGATTTCATAGGATTTCTTCAAAATCTCAAGAACACCCCAAAGTTGTCTTTCAAGATTTGATCTACAAGAGGTAATCCTACACCTTAGACTTACACATATGGTGTTATTATGGGAATATGAGTATGAATCAAGTATTACAACTTATAGTATGGTTGTTGGAAGCCATAAGTCCCCAATTTAAATACATGAACATGGTAGGGATTTAAATATGTATATTTGTTGTAATTTTGTTGGTGTGGGTGTGAATGGTTGACCACACACATGATGTTAGGAGTATAAATTGCTAAAGAATAATAGGGAGATGAATTGTTGGTTAATGGTGATAGTTGGAGGAACCAATGCTATAGTTAAGAGGTGTAAATACTTATGCCTGCAAGATGTTTGATAATAGGCCTAGATGGCACAAGTTATGGGATTTATGACTAATATTGGCCCTATTGAATGTGGTATTGTAGATTGAAGTTACATAACTATATTGGATCATTGTAGTATCATTAAGGGACGAATTTCAGATATGTACGGCTAAATCCCATCTTTTAGAAATCGAACTTCATCGATGCTTGTATGAATTTGGATAGATTGGAAGCGCGAGGAGGCCGCTTGATGAGAAAAGGCGTCGCGGACTAGAATTCTCGCCGGTTTGAGATTCGGCATCCGAGGTGATTGAATTGCAAGGCATTGCTACGGATTGAATTGTTCCTAAACTTTCGAGGTAAGTGTTTGTTCTATCCTAGCTTGAGGGAATAGGATTGTGTGCTATGTGCTATGTGATCGAGTGCGGTGTATGGGCTGTGGTGACGAGCATCCATACATTGGCGTCTTGCATGACCGTGATTCGTTGTTAATACTTGTGGTGAGACATATTTTAAAGATAAATTGTTGAACCCTTGCCGGGTTGTAGAATTGTTATTGTTATCCCTTGCTGGGACTTTGTTGTGATGATTATTGTGTCCCTTGCCGGGACAGTTCATGATTTATTGTTTTCATTCCTTGCCCTTAACTGTGATTGTTATTTGGGTGAGGAAGAGTGATAATGCACGAAGGGTGATGCCGTGCCTTGATTTATTGTTTATGCACGGAGGTTAAAGTCATGCCTTGATTTATTGTTTATGCACGAAGGTTAATGCCTGTAAGGCCCCGTGAAATTTTTGTGCATAAAACCTAGTAGATGTGGTGTCATGGTCCGAATGATGTGCTAGGAATGCGTAGAATTCTTCGCGGCGAGCTTGCGAGCCGTGGTTCGGACCCTTGGTAGTGATTTAAGTTTCAAAATGTAGAATAAAATTTTTCCAGAAAAATGTCAATCTGCGGTGCACTTTTGCGACCGCAGAATCAACATGCGGTCCGCATAGTGACCGCAAATCGTTCCAGAGAGTTGCCCAAAATTGTGTCCAATGTGCGGTCGATATGCGATCGCATGTCAATCTGCGGTGCACTTTTGCGACCGCAGAATCAACATGTGGTCCGCATAGTGACCGCAAATCGTTCCAGAGCCTGCGTAATTTTTGAGCCATTCTGCGGCCACTATGCGGACCGCATGTTGATTCTGCGGTCGCATAGTGACCGCATATTTGACCCCGGCCCAGATTTTGTAACATTTTGACCCGATCTCTTCTTTAATATAACACCTTTCTTCTTCATTTTATCATATCATCTCACCAAAATTAGAGAGAGAAGAGAGGGTTTTTAGAGAGAGAAGTTCTTCATCTTCAAAGATTGTTCCAACTACTTAATTCCAAGGGATTCTAGGGCAAGGATTCAACTTCCCCAATATTTTCAAGGTAAAAACCCTAACTATTTTCTTTGATTTTCAGTTTTAATTGGGTAAAGAGAGGTTTGCATATAATAGCTTTTGAAAATAGAATTTTTACACTCATGCATGATTATTGAACTTGATTTCTAGTAAAAAGAAGTGGGTAGAAGTAAGAGTCTTCAAGAACAAGGTTGGCAAGAGTAGGATATCTTGGGTAAGCATAAAGTAGGAGGAAAAACATCATCACCAGGTATGTATGGCTAATTTTGATTCTTGTAAAATCGCCCATATGTGTGAAATTGTTTGGCATGTGTTAATTTGAGAGATTTTATGTGATTTTTCGATATCATTGTTGGGTATACAATTGATGATTGAACTACATTTGGTATGGTTTGAAATACGAATTGAAAGATGACAAAGGAATTGAAATTGGTACAGAACTGAGGAAAATTGTTGTGATGGCATATTTGGCTTATTGTGGAAGGAATTTGAAACACCTTAATTGTGGTAAATTGTTGAACATGATTATGTGGGCATTTTTGATTTTGGAATACTTGTAACTTGTTTTTGATATTGGCTTGAGAAGTAATTGAGAACATGAACCAATGTGTAAGTTGCTATTTGAACTTGTTGAAATTGTGTGTAGTACCTTATCTGCTGTTTGAAATTGTTGTGTTTTCAGCTGTAAGGCGGGGTCGTGTTGCGCGCCGCAACGTGGTGAAATAAGGTTTGGGTTGGGGTGATAAGGGTGGCCGAGGTAATAAGGGTGGTCAGGGGCAATAAGGATGGAAAGCGATCGAAATCGCTATTGAAAATTGATACATAAATCAATAATGTGAAATTGTGAAAGGAGACAGCAGGAGAGTTTGCAACCTGTGGGGCACTGATTGCCCCTTTGTTTGACTACTTGTGTTTTACGTGATTGATTGGTTATTGTTAAATTGGTTGATCGTGGAAAGTGCTTTGTGTGAGAATTATTTGAAATGAGGAAAATGTGGAAACATGGTTGGTTGGCTTAATTGATTGTTGATGTAATTTAATGGCTTGAGTTTACTTGGGACAAAGTTTGTCCATACATACCAGTACAATTTAAGTGTACTGACGTCCCTTTTGCCGGGGCGCTACATTCGTGTCATGATTGTAGGTGGATCAGTAGCAGGCACTTCAGCTCGTCGGCAGTAGTATTCTTCTCCTTCCACTGCCCGTCTTGGTGAGCCCTTTCTTCCTCGGGGCCTTGTGTGGTTCTTGCCACTTCGGTTTGGATTTCATTTTGGTTTTGAAAGGTATAGCCGGAGCCTTGTTACCGGCAAGTATTGTATTTCCCTTTTGTATCCTAGAGGCTCTGTAGACATGTAAACTGTGGGACTCCAGTCTTATATATATAAGGTGTTATGTCGGGCGTTGTAAAAGTTGAAATCTTGTTAATGAATCACTCGTATCATTTTATTTGTTTAATGTGAAATCAATTATGATTAGTAATATATTTGGTTAATGAGAAACAGTCATCACAGGGGTAACGCGTGGGAATGAAAGGCACCCAGGTCCGCTTGACTGGGGCAACCCGGTCAGGCGCCGGTCATGTCCCTCGATTTGGGGCGTGACAATGCCGTGCCTTGATTTATTGTTTATGCACGAAGGTTAATGCCGTGCCTTGATTTATTGTTTATGCACGAAGGTTAATGCCGTGCCTTGATTTATTGTTTATGCACGAAGGTTAATGTCGTGCCTTGATTTATTGTTTATGCACGAAGGTTAATGCCGTGCTTTGATTTATTATTTATGCACGAAGGTTAATGTCGTGCCTTGATATTGATTATGCACGAAGGTTAATGCCGTGCCATGTTATTGATTATGCACGAAGGATCATGCCGTGCCTTGTTATTGCCTTGTTACTGAACCATGTACGAAGGATCATGCCGTACCATGGATGTGAGGATGAGAGTAAAAGCACGAAGGGTGATGCCGTGCACTTTATTTGCTTATTTGGTGAGGATGAGAGTAAAAGCACGAAGGGTGATGCCGTGCAACTACTTGCTATTCCTTGACTTGATATTAATTATTTTTCCATTATACTTTGTTTTCCTTGTGGACTTATTAACTGTTGTTAATTGTTGAGTTCTTTCGAGATATTCCTTATTGCGTTATTACTTGTTTTTTTCTCGTTATCTTGTAGTATACATATATATAAAACTGCACAGGTTTATGTGGGTGTCTGGTCCTAGGCTTGTCACTACTTCGCCCGGATAGGCCAGGCACTTACCAGCACATGGGGTCGGATTGTGCTGATCTGCACTTCTGTGCGTTTTTGCACAGGTCCAGGTTTTGATCAGGAGCAGCAGCAGTAGATTCTTGCGTGGGAGTTGAGCATTCTGAGACTGAGGTAGCTTGCAGGCGTCCGCAGGCCCGGCGTCTCTTCCTTTTATTTATGCCATTAGCTGTAGTCTCCTTGTTCCGAGACAAACAGATTATGTTATATTTCTTTCAGACCTTTATGTGTAGTATTCATGTAGTAGTTCGTGAGCTGGTGACTCCACGTCTTGGGTAGAGGATTTCAGTATTATTTTACCTTAAAACTACTTATCGCTATTTGTATAAAGTCTTCCGCACTTGTTAATTAAGGTATTGGTTTTGGTTTCTAAATTGAATATGAAATATTGTTAAAAACGAGATAGTGTGAATAAAGTGGCTTGCCTAGCTACCACGAGTAGGCGCCATCACGATCCCGATGTTGGGGGAAAATCCGTGTCGTGACAAGTTGGTATCAGAGCTCTAGGTTACATAGGTCTCACCACTCACGAACGAGCTTAGTAGAGTTTGAGAGGTAGGTACGGAGACGTCTGTACTTGTCCTTCAGAGTCTATTGAGTTAGGAAAAAGTTTCTCATTTGTTCTTTCTTATCGTGCGAATTCGTTCTTCAAAATGTTAAGTTGAATTTCCACTCTTGTCTTCCCACGAATAGCGAAGTCACGTACCGCTTATCCAGCCGAACAATGACGCGGGCTGGTGATAGATCAACTATGCCTTCAAAAGTTTTACGGAGGTCGGATAGGTTTCACCAAACTCTTCCCTACCACCTTCAACGGTGCATCTTTTGAGAAGCCACGAGATCGTGCTTGACCGCTGTTATGAGAAATTACAGAACGTGGGAATAGTCGAATGCGAGGGGGTTCATTTTACTGTGCTACAGAGGGAAAACAGAAGTAGTGGGAAGATAATGTATTTACCACACCAGTTATGGTCCCAACAGAAGATGCAATTATATCAGGAGATCACCCAATTAATCGTGTTGGGTTTCAACGGACCTAGACGTCCGGTCGATGTGTTGGAGTTGTGAATGACAAATATGATGAGTTATTGGAATGTATATATATGGTATGGAAAGGTCCTCCAAATAATTTATACATATTTAAGGTTGGTTCTTTTCATGGGGTAAGAATCGCCCCTAGAGAATGACGAAGAGTATATGAGTAAATGGGGTAGCTCAGCAGTGTTAAGCCAACATAGCACAAGAGAAAATTGGCCATCGATGTTTGTGACAAGCCTACGAAGAGGGCAAGTCGGCCAACGCAATGCTATCTACTAAACTCTATTTTAAGAAAATGTTCCGAAGACGTCACCCCGAGATTCTCTACAATATGTAGTATATGTGATCTGAACGGTTGTACCAGGTCACAATGACTGTGTCCGAATATATATTGCCATGAGCAATAAGTTAACTGAGCCTTAAAGGAATTGCTGTGAATGTGGAATTTTGGAGAAATACAATTTTAGGAAAGCACTCAGACTACACGCTCCATTGCAGTTAATAATTATCCTACATGGCCAGCCAGATGTAGAGGTCAGGATGTTAGAGGTGGAGGTGAAAATCCTAGAGGTGGAGACCCGACCATTGATATAATTTTTATGATATGAGGGAGGTCACTACACCAAATGTGGTCATCACACGTATAATTCAGATTGTTATAGACAGAATAATTTTCCCTTAATTTGATTTGGTTTTTGAAATAAAATTTAGGCGAGTCATTTTAACATGCTCCATTCATGAGCGAGCACCGTAATCATCAAATCTACTTATGGAAATACTCACGTTGGGATATTACATGAGGATAGACATCCCTATTATTAGGTGTTAGTCACTAAAATATCCATGAGGCTAAGAGTGACTTTATATTACTTATTACAGTGGGTTTTGATATAATTCTCGGAATAACTAATTTTAATCGTTAATTGTGTGCCCTATCAGTATGAGGGTTCATTTTATGTCGTGATTATCTTTGACGGACAATTATTGAAAGGAAGAAAGAAATGAAATGAAAAATTTCAGATGATATGATGTGCAAGCACTGTGATTCAGAGTTGAGGATGAGATCCTCCAATTTTTGGCATAATGTGAAATATTTCTAAGCCGAGCTTCAAGCTGCGGTGGATATCATATGAGGACTGGGTCCTGGTAGTAAGAGTTTATGTGTTTAAAATTCTTCTTTTATGAAATTAATATTTTCGTATTGCATTCGTAAATAAGAGTCATGCTCGTTAGGACTATTTGACAATTCTTGTATAGTTTCTATTCATATTTAGCCATTTCTATTTTGAAACCGTTGAGCTTAGCCTTTGAGACGAGCACCCAGGTGCGTAAAATATGACTCATTAATTCAAAAAATAATCACGAGGTCTCCATACCTCATTCTGAGTAAAGTGGTATTTGTAGAATAAGGTATTTGATAACACGTAGTTAATTGGCAATGTTGTAATTTAGGGACGACTCTTATCACCGAAGTCATGGTTATGTGTATAAGTACGAAGTGTTCATGCCTTAGTTAGACTGGCTCGTGATAGTACCCATGGATAACGTATTGTTATGCTCCCGCAGTTAGGAAGTGCATGCGCAACAGCTCAGAGTGGTTCTTCAAACTCTGAAGGATAATCAGCTATATGCCAAATTTTCGAAATGTGAGTTCTGGTTGAGTTCGGTGGCATTTATGGACCACATTGTATCAGTGGAAGGTATTCGGGTGGGCCCAAAGAAGATTGAGGCAGTCCAGAATTGGCCTCGACCAGCTCCATTGACTGAGATCCGGAGTTTCTTGGGGTTAGCAGGTTACTACCGTCGATTTGTAGAGGGGTTTTCTTCTATTGCAGTCCCGATGACTAGGTTGACCAAGAAGGGTGCCTAGTTCCAGTGGTCAGAGGAGTGTGAGGCGAGCTTTCAGAAGCTCAAAACAGCCTTGACTACTGCACCAGTACTGGTACTACCTACATGTGGAGGGCCTTATACAGTTTATTGTGACGCATCTCGTACAGGGCTTGGAGCGGTATTGATGCAGGATGGTAAGGTTATTGCTTATGCTTCGAGACAACTAAAAATACATGAGAAGAATTATCTAGTTCATGATCTTGAGTTGGCAGCAGTAGTTCATGCCTTAAAGATCTGGAGGTATTATCTATATGGTGTGACATGTGAGGTGTATACTGATCACAAAATCCTACAGTACTTGTTCTAGCAAAAGCACTTGAATCTACGACAGCGGAGATGGTTAGAGTTGCTGAAAGACTATGATGTTACTATCCTATATCACCCAGGTAAGGCCAATGTGGTGGCCGGTGCATTGAGTAGAAAGTCTGCCAGCATGGGTAGTCTTGCATTCATTGCGGTCAGTGAGAGACCATTTGCTCTAGATGTCTAGGCCTTAGCCAACCAATTCGTGAGATTAGACATTTCTGAGCCTAGCAGGGTGTTAGCCTACACGGTCGCTCGTTCAACTCTATTAGAGCGTATCCGTGAGAGGCAATTTGATGATCCTCATTTGCGTGACTTGAGAGATACGGTACAGCGGGGAGGTGCCATGAAGGTAACTCTAGATGATGATGGGGTATTGAGATTGCAGGGTCAAGTTTGTGTGCCCAATTTTGAGGGGATTCGAGAGTTGATCTTAGCGGAGGCCCACAGTTCGCGGTATTCTATTCACCCGGGCGCCGCGAAGATGTACCAGGACTTATGGCAGCACTATTGGTGGTGCAGAATGAAGAAAGATATCGTTGCGTATGTCGCTCGGTGTCTGAATTGTCAGCAGGTGAAATATGAGCACCAGAGGCCTGGTGGTGTACTCCATAGGATTGAAATTCCCGAGTGGAAATGGGAGCGGATCACTATGGACTTCGTTACAGGACTTCCTTTGACTCAGAGGAAATTTGATGCTATTTGGGTCATTGTTGATAGGCTGACCAAGTCAGCACACTTCATTCCAGTATCCGTCTCCTACTCGTCGGAGAGGTTAGCGAAGATTTACATTAGGGAGATTGTTCGTGTTCATGGGGTGCCAGTATCTATTATCTCTGATCGGGGTACGCAGTTTACCTCACGGTTCTGGAGAGCGGTCCAGCAGGAGTTAGGCACCCAGGTTCAGCTGAGTACAACTTTTCATCCTCAGACGGATGGCCAGTCCGAGAGGACTATTCAGATTCTTGAAGACATGCTTCGAGCCTGTGTTATTGATTTCGGAGGCTCGTGGGACCGGTTTCTACCATTAGCAGAGTTCGCCTACAATAACAGCTACCAATCTAGCATCCAGATGGCTCCATATGAGGCGTTGTATGGTAGGCGATGTCGATCACCAGTTGGATGGTTTGAACCGGGAGAGGCTCGGTTGTTGGGTACAGACTTAGTTCAGGAGGCCTTGGATAAGGTCAAGACTATTCAAGAGAGATTGCGTTCAGCTCAGTCCAAGCAGAAGACTTATGCGGATCGTAAGGTTCGAGATGTAGATTTCATGGTTGGCGAGCGAGTATTGCTCCGAGTGTCGCCTATGAAGGGCGTGATGAGGTTCGGGAAGAAGGGCAAGCTCAACCCTAGGTATATTGGTCCATTTGAGAATCTAGACCGAGTGGGAGGGGTGGCTTACAGACTAGCTCTGCCGCCTAGCTTATCAGCTGTGCATCCAGTTTTTCATGTATCTATGCTTCGGAAATACCACGACAATCCCACACATGTGTTAGACTTCAGTACTGTCCAATTGGACAATGATCTATCCTACAAGGAGGAGCCGGTGGCTATTCTAAACCGGCAGGTTCGACAATTGAGGTCGAAAAGTTTTCCTTCTGTGCGAGTTCAGTGGAGGGGTCAGCCTCCTCAGGCATCGACCTGGGAGTCCGAGTCTGACATGCGGAGCCGATATCCTCATCTATTCCATGAATCAGGTACTTCTTTCTTTTGTCCGTTCGAGGACGAACGATTATTTTAGAGGTGGAGAATGTGACGACCCAAAGGGTCATCACTTGTTTTATTAATCATTTCGAGCTTCTAAGGCCTTGAAAACCTCATTCTATGTTGCCTCGATTTACGTGCATGATCCTGGCATGTAGCCGAAAAGTTTTTGTGATAGAAAATATGAATTCTATGAGAAATTTGGAGAAAAATAATATTAATATTGATATAGTTGACTTCGGTCAACATTTTTGGTAAACGGACCCGAACCCGAGATTGGATGGTCCCGGAAGGTCCGTAGGAAAATATGGGACTTGGACATGCGTCCGGAGTCGAATTCCGAGGCCTAGAGCCCAAGTTATGAATTTTTCTGTGTAATTGTTTTTGATGTAATTATTAAAGGAAAATGAATTAATTGACCTTGGTATCGGGCTCGTATCTTGGTTCCGACGCCCGGTACAAGTCTTAAATATTATATATGTGCTTTCTGCAAAGTTTGGTGACATTTGGATGTCGTTTGATATGTTTTGGACCTTGAGTTCTAAGTTTGAAAGTTTTGAAAATCAAAAGAATGAAAATCATGAACTTGAGGCTTGATTTGATGAAAACGATGTGATATTGGTGATGTGATCGCACGAACAAGTTTGTATGATATTCTAGGAGGTGTTGGTATTTTTGGTTGAGGTCCCGGGGGCCTCGGGGTGATTTCGGATGGTTAACGGGAACGTTTGAAGTTGGAAAACTTCATAATAGGTGAAGATCTAAATGAGTGTGCACAAGACCTCACTTTAAACGATCATATCTCCCGTTATATAAAGCGTTGTGTGACCCACAACCTATCAAATTAAATCCCATTGAGTATAGTTTCCAATGCAACAAACCGTACGTCATTTGGAGGTGTATACAGAAAGTTATGACCTTTTTACTGAGTAGCGCGGCCTTAGCGCGGGAGCGCTAGTAGCCCGCGCTAATGGGTTATTTTCTGCCTCAACCCGCGCTAATTAGCGCGGGCGCGCTAGTAGCAGGCCCTAAATATACCTAAAGACGGGAAATGACAGAACTTGAGTCATTTCTCAAGCCTAGGGCTTCCCAACACCCCCAATTCGACCAAGGCACTCAATTGCACTCCTAAGGTAAGCTTTTAAGTGTGTTTTCATGGTGATTTCTCTTCTCAATCACTAGTTACAACATGATTTTGGTTGGATTTCATAGGATTTCTTCAAAATCTCAAGAACACCCCAAAGTTGTCTTTCAAGATTTGATCTACAAGAGGTAATCCTACACCTTAGACTTACACATATGGTGTTATTATGGGAATATGAGTATGAATCAAGTATTACAACTTATAGTATGGTTGTTGGAAGCCATAAGTCCCCAATTTAAATACATGAACATGGTAGGGATTTAAATATGTATATTTGTTGGAATTTTGTTGGTGTGGGTGTGAATGATTGACCACACACATGATGTTAGGAGTATAAATTGCTAAAGAATGATAGGGAGATGAATTGTTGGTTAATGGTGATAGTTGGAAGAACCAATGCTATAGTTAAGAGGTGTAAATATTTATGCCTGCAAGATGTTTGATAATAGACCTAGATGGCACAAGTTATGGGATTTATGACTAATATTGGCCCTATTGAATGTGGTATTGTAGATTGAAGTTACATAACTATATTGGATCATTGTAGTATCATTAAGGGACGAATTTCAGATATGTACGGCTAAATCCCATCTTTTAGAAATCGAACTTCATCGACGCTTGTATGAATTTGGATAGATTGGAAGCGCGAGGAGGCCGGTTGAGGAGCAAAGGCGTCGCGGACTAGAATTCTCGCCAGTTTGAGATTCGGCATCCGATGTGATTGAATTGCAAGGCATTGCTACGGATTGAATTGTTCCTAAACTTTCGAGGTAAGTGTTTGTTCTATCCTAGCTTGAGGGAATATGATTGTGTGTTATGTGCTATGTGATCGAGTGCGGTGTATGGGCTGTGGTGACGAGCATCCATACATTGGCGTCTTGCATGACCGTGATTCGTTGTTAATATTTGTGGTGAGACATATTTTAAAGATAAATTGTTGAACCCTTGCCGGGTTGTAGAATTGTTATTGTTCTCCCTTGCCGGGACTTTGTTGTGATGATTATTGTGTCCCTTGCCGGAACGGTTCATGATTTATTGTTTTCATTCCTTGCCCTTAACTGTGATTGTTATTTGGGTGAGGAAGAGTGATAATGAACGAACGGTGATGCCGTGCCTTGATTTATTGTCTATGCACGAAGGTTAATGCCGTGCCTTGATTTATTGTTTATGCACGAAGGTTAATGCCGTGCCTTGATTTATTGTTTATGCACGAAGGTTAATTGCCGTGCCTTGATTTATTGTTTATGCACGAAGGTTAATGCCGTGCCTTGATTTATTGTTTATGCACGAAGGTTAATGTCGTGCCTTGATTTATTGTTTATGCACGAAGGTTAATGCCGTGCTTTGATTTATTATTTATGCACGAAGGTTAATGCCGTGCCTTGATATTGATTATGCACGAAGGTTAATGCCGTGCCATGTTATTGATTATGCACGAAGGATCATGCCGTGCCTTGTTATTGCCTTGTTATTGAACCATGCACGAAGGATCATGCCGTACCATGGATGTGAGGATGAGAGTAAAAGCACGAAGGGTGATGCCGTGCACTTTATTTGCTTATTTGGTGAGGATGAGAGTAAAAGCACGAAGGGTGATGCCGTGCAACTACTTGCTATTCCTTGACTTTATATTAATTATTTTTCCATTATACTTTGTTTTCCTTGTGGACTTATTAACTGTTGTTAATTGTTGAGTTCTTTCGAGATATTCCTTATTGCGTTATTACTTGTTTATTTCTCGTTATCTTGTAGTATACATATATATAAAACTGCACAGGTTTATGTGGGTGTCTGGTCCTAGGCTTGTCACTACTTCGTCGGGATAGGCCAGGCACTTACCAGCACATGGGGTCGGATTTGGTAATCCTATGCAGACATTCGCCGAAGGGATTTGGAGTTTCAAGTTGATGATTGGGTGTTCTTGAGGGTATCTCCTATGAAGGGAGTCATGCGATTCAGAAAGAAAGGGAAATTGAGTACTAGGTATGTCGGGCCATATCGGATCGTTCAAAGGATTGGTCAAGTTGCTTATAGGCTAGAGTTGCCTCCTGAGATGTCATCAGTGCATCCGGTATTCCATGTGTCCATGTTGAAGAAAGTAATTGGAGATCCATCCACCATCATGCCAGCCGAGGCTATTGAGGTTAATGAAGATTTGTCGTATGAAGAAGTTGCAGTTGCCATTCTTGATAGGCAAGTCCGTAAGTTGAGAAATAAGGAAGTTTCCTCTGTTAAAGTATTGTGGCGAAGTCAACAAGTTGAGGAGGCCACATGGGAAGCAGAAGAAAAAGAGATGAAGGAAAAGTACCCCCATTTGTTTGATCAAGCCTAGAAGAAATTAGGTGACCCCTCTACTCCTAGTAATTGTCATCTTGTTCAAGTTGTTTCTCTCTTAGTATTAGTAAAGTCTCCTTCTTTTTGTAATGAGATAAATGTGTTGTTACCTTGGGTCACTTGATCCTTTCTTGATAAATGAAATCCTTATAAAGATTCATGAGTTAAATAAGCAACTAATAGTAAGTGTGGATTGGTAATGGTTTGTTAAGTGTACATGGTGTGTTAAAATGGTTAAATAAGGTAAGAATTCATTGAAGTGACTAGTTTATGTGCAATTGTAACAATGTGATAGAATATGTGCATTCGTTGAGGTAAGAAAGTGTATACCAGTTGTGAAAAGTGTTGTGTTTGTGTATTGTTGTTTGGTAACGTGTTTCGGGGGCCCTCTGACAGGTGGATATGTCCATAATACAAAGGAAACTCCGGCGAAATTTTTCTAAAATATAAGAGTTAGTCAAAATTTTGATGGTTGCATATCATGTCTTTCAAAACCAACTCATTTATTTCAAAATCCTCATTCGAGGACGAATGATCTTAAGGGGGGGGGAGGATGTAAGGCCCCGTAAAATTTTTTGTGCATAAACCTAGTAGCTATAGTGTCATGGTCCGAATAATGTGTTAGGAATGCGTAGGAATGCGAGCCGCGGTTCGGACCCTTGGTAATGATTTAAGTTTCAAAAATGTAGAGAATTTATTTTTCCGAAAAATGTCAAATTTGCGGTCAAGAATGCGACCGCAGATCTGCTATGCAGACCGCATTCTTGCCGCAGACCTTAACAGAAGTCTCCCAAAAAGTCATGTTGAAAATGCGATCGATATGCGATCGCATAATAAATCTGCGGTGCACTTTGCGACCGCATATCAAGAATGCGGACCGCATATTGGTCGCATTCTGTAACAGAACTTGAGTGAATTTTGAGGCCATTCCGCGGTCACTATGCGGACCGCATGTTGATTCTGCGGTCGTAAAGTGCACCGCAGAATTGACCCCGGCCCAGATTTTTGTAACATTTTGACCCGATCTCTTCTTTAATATAACGCCTTTCTCCTTCATTTTATCATATCATCTTACCAAAATTAGAGAGAGAGAGAGGGGTTTTAGAGAGAGAAGTTCTTCATCTTCAAAGATTGTTCCAAACATCTAGTCCAAAGGATTCTAGGGCAAAGATTCAACTTCCCCAAATCATTTCAAGGTAAAAACCCTAGCTATTTTCTTTAATTTTCAGTTTTAAATTGGGTAAAGGAAGGTTTGCATATAATAGCTTTTGAAAATGGAATTTTATACTCATGCATGATTGTTGAACTTGATTTTTAGTAAAAAGAAGTGAGTAGAAGTAAGAGTCTTCAAGAACAAGGTTGTCAAGAGTAGGAAATCTTGGGTAAGCATAAAGTAGGAGGTTAAAGGTAGAAAATTCGACACCAGGTATGTATGGCTAATTTTCATTCTTGTAAAATCGCCTATATGCGTGAAATTTGTTTGGTTCGAGTTAAGTTGCCAAATTGTGTGAAATTCTTGTATGTTGTGTTGGATATTCAAAGTTGTTGTTGAACTATGAGTGATGTAATATGAGATTTGAGCCGAAAGATAAATGAGAGTTGAATTTGGTAAAAGAACTGTGAATAATGGCTATGATGGCATATATGGTACTTTGTGGAAAGGAAACGAAACACTTGAGGATTGGTAAGTCATTGAACAATATGGTATGAATACTCTTGATTTTGGAACACTTGTAACTTGGTTGTGATACTGCCTTGAGAAGTAATTGTGAACATGAACCAACCTGTAAGTTGCTTATTTGAACTTGTTGAACTTGTGTGAAGTGCCTTATCTGCTGTTTGTACTTGTTGTGTTTTAAAACTGTACGGTGGGATCAGGTTGCGCGCCGCAACATGAAGAAATAAGGTGTGGGTTGGGGTGATAAGGGTGGCCGAGGTAATAAGGGTGGTCAGGGGCAATAAGGATGGAAAGCGATCGAAATCGCTATTGAAAATTGATACAAAATCAATATGAAATTGTGAAATGAGACAGCAGGAGAGTTTGCAACCTGTGGGGCACTGATTGCCCCTTTGTTTGACTACTTGTGATATATGTGATTGATTGGTTATTGTTAAATTTTTTGATCTTAGAAAGTGCTTTGTGTTGAGAATTATTTGAAATGAGGAAAAAAATGTGGAAAACATGGTTAGCTGGCTTAATTAATTGTTGATGTAATTCAATGGCTTGAGTTTACTTGGGACAAAGTTTGTCCATACATACCAGTACAATTCAAGTGTACTGACGTCCCTTTTGCTGGGGATGCTACATTCGTGTTATGATTGTAGGTGGTTCTGTAGCAGGCACTTCAGCACATCGGCAGTAGTATCCTTCATCCTCCACTGCCCGTTTGGTGAGCCCCTTTCTTCCTCGGGGCCCTGTGTGGTTCACTCCACTTTTGGTTAGATTTCATTTTGGTTGGTAAGGTATAGCCGGAGCCTTGTTGCCGGCAAGTATTGTATTCCCCTTTTTGTATCCTAGAGGCTTTGTAGACATGTAAACTGTGGGATTCCAGTCTTATGTATATATTATATTATGTTGGGCGTTGTAAAAACTGTAAACCTGTTAATGAATCACTCGTATCATTTTATTTGTTTAATGTGAAATCATTCATGGTTAGTGAGATATTTGGTTAATGAGAAGAAATCAACACAGGGGTAACGCGTGGGAATGAAAGGCACCCGGGTCCGCTTGATTGGGGCAACCCGGTCGGGCACCGGTCATGTCCTCCGATTTGGGGCGTGACAAACTTGGTATCAGAGCCTAAGGTTTTAATGTGTCCTAGGATGTCTCAGAGCAGCAGCAGTAGATCTTTTGTGTGGGAGTTGATCATATTTGAGACCGAGATAGCTTGCGGACGTCCGCAGGCCCGGCGTCTCTCCCTTTTATTTGTGATATTAGCTGTAGTCTCTTTGTTCCGAGACAAACAGATTATGTTATATTTCTTTCAGACCTTTATGTGTAGTATTCATGTAGTAGTTCGTGAGCTGGTGACTCCACGTCTTGGGTAGAGGATTTCAGTATTATTTTACCTTGAAACTGCTTATCGCTATTTGTATAAAGTCTTCCGCACTTGTTAATTAAGGTATTGGTTTTGGTTTCTAAATTGAATATGAAATATTGTTAAAAACAGGATAGTGTGAATAAAGTGGCTTGCCTATCTACCACGAGTAGGCGCCATCACGATCCCGATGTTGGGGGAAAATCCGGGTCGTGACAATTTGATGGCTACAACAACAGATAACTTATTGGGAGAACCGAGCTGAGCGCATTCCGCTACCACCTACAATTTTCCAAGATGCCTCTATTCATCTATATGTTGGGTGGTACCACTGTCATACCCGAATGATGATCGGGAACCTCGATTATGTACTTGGCGAGCGCTATAGACCGTACGACGGGAGGCACGAGGCACTGGTATGTTTGTGACTTATTAATATCTTATAAATGTGATATAGCATTATTTAATTACTATTTTAAATGTTTCACAAGCTATTGGGCTTCATCGCATCTACCAGTCGGGACAGGAGATGCAACAACGTTCGGACATCCCTGAAGTGGTTGAGTATGGCCAGAAGTTGCAGGCGAGAGATGCCGAGAGGTTAGACGATGAGCCTCAATATTTGGCTCCAGAGGCAAGAGATGACTTACAATGTAATGACATGACTGGTCGTTTCGCATTTTCTAACCTCGTTCCCTTAAATAATACTTTTCGCGTTTGCTTTAGCTAAATTATGATGTGCTAGGGCGGGTGGTCCGGAAGTTAGAAGAATTTTGGGCAAGAATAAACCTAGTTGCTTCTTTAAGTTTCTTTAAAAAGGCCAAGATTGACTTCGGTCAATATTTGGGAAACGGACCCGGAATCGCGATCCACCAATTTTTGAGGGTCAGTGGGAAAATAGGGGACCTGGGCGTATGCCCAAAATCGAATTCTGAGTTCCCTAGCCCGAGTAATGAATTTTTATGTAAAATTGTTAAGTTAAAGATTCGAAGATTTAAATAAAATAAGAAATTATTGTTTCATAGGTATCGAGTACGGATTTTGATTCCGAAACTTGGTACAAGTCCAAAATATAAGTTAAGACTTGTCCGCAAAATTTTGTGTCAATCCGAGTAGTATAAGGGAATTTTGACCTGTTGATAGGGAATTAAGAACTTGAAGTTCATTAAGTTGGATAAATTGGTTTTGGGGTTCGATTCCTTAATTTAGTGTTGTTTAGGGTATTTCGAAGGCTCGACTAGGTCCATCTCATGATTTCAGACTTGTCGGTATGTTTGGGCGGGGCTCGGAAGCCCTGAGCGTCAAATGGTCGAGGTTCGAGCGAAGTTGGAATTTGAAGGGAAACAACTTTTGCTGCTTCTGTTAAAACTGCTTATGCAGTTTTTCGACCACATAAGCACGGACCGCAGAAGCGATTCTTTTATCGCAGACGCAGTCAGGCCGGCCCAGGGGAAAACCACAAAATCGGCCTAGAAACTGCATAAAGCGGTTTCGCTTATGTGGCCCCCAGACCGCAGCAGCGGTCGCCATTTCTTTCCCCAGAACCGCATAAGGGGTCTATTTTCCCTAGGTGCGGGACAACAGAAGCAGTCCCCAGACCGCAGAAGCGGAAATCGCATGGGGGGTAGTAGCTCATTTAATACGAACTCAACCCATTCTTTAACACATTTCTCCTAACACATGGGCGACTTTGGGGGTTTCAAAGAGGGAGTTTCCACACATCATTGCAAGGTAAGTAATCCTCACTCATTTTTAGTTCAAATACATATACATTATGTAGAATTAACACTAAAATTAGGTAAAATTAAAGAGATTAAAGTTAGACCTAGGATTTAACCAAAACTAAGATTTAACCCTATAATTTGCTATGAAATGAACTAGAAATCATATATTTGTGATCCTTGGGGGATAGAGAACATTTTCCTTCGAAAAATATTGGAATCTGGGTGTGTGGGCTCGCGGTCGGAATTTAGGAAAATCATGTTTATGGTTAGGAAATTGTTTAAAAACTTAGAATTCAACCTCCTAAGCTCTTATTGACTAGTTCTTGCTTATTTTAATTAGTTGGTGCTTTTTTGGCTATGAATTGAGGTTTTGGGCTTATTCTGAATAATGGAAATGCGCTTCAGAGCGAGGTGAGTCTCCTTTTTAATCTTGTAAGAGGGAAAATTTTCCTCATAAAATTTTGAATAAGTTATTGTTGCTAAATGCGAGGGCTACATACGTACGAGGTAATGAGAGCCCGTGCGTAGCTACTATATGAAAATTATTCGGGTAGTTAGGATCCACGCATGTATAATTGGGGAATATTCTTGTTTTAAAATTTGCAAATATGATCGTTATAAATTGCTAGAGACTTGAGAACATGAAAGTGGACATATAAACTTGTTGAGCCTTGGTAGGAATTCTCTTGTATGTAATTGAGCCTTATGTGCTTTTCTTGATATCTCTTGATGATTATAGATCAGGCCGATTGCCTCGGTGATAATAGATACATCTATGGTTTGTGCCACTTGACCCTTGGTAGTGAATAATTTATTTTCTGTTGGAGCGGTCCGTCGACCTCGGCATGTTTGTGGATGATTTGTGTGTTTACAGTTAGTTGTGACATGATTACTCATTGTATACAAAAGAAGAAACTGGTAATTGAATTAAGACAAGAATATGAGTATAACTTCTGTTGAACCTGTATTATTGGTAATTTATTGTGTTGTATATCTCACTCTATTATATTATATTATTTGGACCTTAGTAAGTATCAAGTCGACCTCTCGTCTCTACTTCTTCGAGATTAGACGGGATACTTACTGAGTACATGTGGTTTATGTACCCATGCTGCACTTCTGTACTGAAATTTACAGGTTTTGAGGTAGGTGAATCTGGACGTTATTTGGGCGTGCAGCAGTGAGTTCGTTCAGGGACTTCTACGGTGAGCTGCCTTCTTTTTCATGCCGATCCGGAGCAGAAGAAGTCTTTTCTTGTATTTATGGTTTTCTGTCTATTCTGATTCGGACAGTAGGACAATGTTTTGTATATTTTTATTTCTGTATATTTTACTGGTTGCCCGTAGCTAGTGACACCGGGTTCTGGCACACACTGTAGTGGATATTCATTTTTGGGTATGTATCGCTCTATCAACACTTTATGATTTTTGCTAATTTTCTACATTTACTTGAAAACTTTAGTATATCTGGTTTTGGCTAAACTAAAAATGGAAACTTAATAATAATTCTGCAACTTGGCTGGCCTAACTATGGTATTAGACGCTATCATGACCTATTTATGAAAATTGGGTCATGACAATATAGTATCAGAGCACTAGGTTCACGTAGGTCTCACAAGTTATGGGAAAACCTAATAGTCTTATAGATTGGTACGAAGACGTCTGTATTTATCTTCAAGAGGATATAGGGTGTTAGGAAAGACTAATTTTTGTTCATTTCCATCGTGCAGTGGTCAGTGTACTAAGTTTCCTCTTCCATTCTCTCACAAATGGTAAGGACCTGCACTGCTGATGTTTCGGACCTGGGAGGAGCTGCTCCCCCCGTTGCTAGAGGCCGAGGTAGAGGCCGAGGGAGGGCACCTGCCTATGGTAAGGGACGAGGGCGTCCTAGAGCCATTCCAATTGCACCACCAGCAGAACCTGTAGAGGATCCCATTATTGAGGAGAAGGCTTGCTACGGTGGATTTCATGACTGCGCCGGAATTTCAGGAAGTCATGGGCCGTATGCTTCGGTTCATGGATACCATGACTCAGCCTGGTTTATCTCCAGCAGATCTAGCTACCTCATAGGCAGGAGGGGAAGTACAGACCCCTACCGCACAGGCTCCAGGTCATGCAGCCGCCATTTATCATACTCCGAGTGCACTACCCTCCCCTCACTTGGGGTCAGCTCACCCAAGTATTTCTAGATCGGTACATTTCAGTTCCTCACCATGCACTCATGATACTTCCCACAGAGGCAGAGAGAGTACGGAGGTTTGTTGCAGGGTTACATCCCACTATCCGATCGGGTATGGTTCGTGAGGTAGAGATGGGCACAAGATATAAGCTAGTACTTGAGATTGCCCGAAGGATCGAGGGTTACCTGTTGAGGGGTAGAGAGCAGATGCAGCAGGACAAGAAGGCCAGATTCTCAGGAGAGTTTAGAGGCGCCCCAGCTAGGGACAGAGGTCGCTTTGGAAGGGGTTAGTCTAATAGGCTCCCAACTCCAGCACTACCACCTGCTCGCGGTGCTCCAGCGCACTCCTATTTTAGCGTCATGCCAGAGAGTTTGCACTGCCTGCCAGCCGTCCAAGGTTTATCCAGTGGGTATCAGATCCTTCGGAGTCTTCCGGTCCATATTTTAGAGCTATGCATGAGGGTTCTTAGCGCCCGCCGGCTACCTAGGCTTCTTCTAGTAGGCTTTTTGATATTTAGGTTCAACCATTTAGGCAGCATGCTGCCGCACCATGTTGTTTTGAGTGCGGGGACACATGCCATATGAGGAGATACTTCCCTAGGCTTAGGGGCATTACAATACAGAGGGGCAATCACCCGTGACTCCAGCACCAGCGGTCCAGTCGCCCAGAGGTGGAGAGCAGACTGGTAGAGGTCATTCCAGGGGTAGGGACGGTGAGCACGTGATTTTTGCCCTATATGAGAATTACTCCCAAAATTTCAAAAATAAAATAATTTTATGTTGTTTGCAATTTTGTAGATTTTTGTTATTTTTCTCTTATTGTTTGCGTTCGCGTGTGCATGTCTATTTGTTTAAATCAATGAAAATACAAAATATGTCGCATATGCATTTTCAGATTTAATTGTACAATTATGAGTAATTAAGTTTGTTTTACAAAAATGGAAAAATCACAAAATATGTACCTTGCATTCTTTTTAACATTTAATGTCAAATTGTGTGATTTTATTTTAAATTATGTGTAATGATTGTCTTTAGGAATTAATTAGTATTTGTGATTTGGTTTATAATTTAATTTAGAAATAAAGGAAAATAAAAGAAAGGAAGAAATGAATTAAAGAGCAAAATCGGAACTAGGCCCAAATTTGAAATTAAAATGAGGCCCAAAGCACGCACATATCTGGCCTAAGTGATCAGGTCTCTCAAGACGCCCAAACGGCATCGTTATTTTCACATCCCTTCTGAGCCGTTGGATCTCACGTATCCAACGGTCAAGATCATCAACCCAGGCACAACAAACCGGCCCGACCCGTTTACCCCTAACCGATCCAGCGTCTACTATAACCAAACAACCCCGTTTCAATAAGTGACTTAATCACAGCCATTGGATCTCTTTCATCCAACGGCTCTAATCGATTTTTCGTTTTTGATATGCCTAAACAATTGCACCCAGCCCCCCTCCCAACCAAACTATACCCTCTCATTTCTAAGCTTCAGAGGCAGGTCCAGCACCCTCCGCTTTACCCCAGCGTACTCCGCCCACCGGGAATAGCCTCATGGCGGTTCCGGTGGGCCAAATGCCTCCATCTTTACACCACATCATCCCCTCGACCTGCCCATTCCCAATCTCCACTCCATCATCTTCAAATCCTAACCAAGTTCTTCGAATCTTCGATCGAAGAATCATCCAAAACCCTAGTTTGTCCGATTACCCACAAATTCATGCCAGACAAGCCTGGTTTGGTTCGAATGCAACCCGAAAGCCCCATGAACCTAAAATGCCCGCATGAACCATAGAAATTTGAAATGGGGGTTTCCGGCTAAAATCGCTACGAGTTTGAGGTCTAATTGACCTTAATCTAGGTGCTCTCAATTGAGAGCACCCCGATTAGGGTCTGTTTGGCTTCAAAATTTTCAAGTGCGAGTCGGTCCAGGGTCCGTTCGAACTTTATTTCTGCTCTCAAGGTATTTTCCCTTTTCTTTCTTTTAGCTTTATCTAATTTTATATTTGTTTGTTAGTTGTGTGATTAATTTTATCGTTTTTTATTTTTGTTAAATTTTCTGTTCGTCTACTCCAATAGACCTTTATTTGGTCATAATTGTTTCTGTTCGTGTTTGGTATATAATAGGTCGAGTGATCGATTCGATTAATATCGTCAAATATTTAGATTCATATTCTGTTGCCAATCCTTTCTTATTACATATGAATTCAGTTGTTTGGGTATATTACTATATGCATGCTTTGGCCGCATGGATCCATGGCCCAGCAATAGATTATAAGACACAATGACGTCCAACACCTGAAATTCCATGGTAAATTCTACCGGCCCAATGGTGACCTCCAGCACAATATCTCCCAAGGTATTTTTGCTTCCTCCGTCAAACCCTCGAACACTCACACTATTTGGACGGATTCTGTCAGGATTAATCTTCAATTTTGCGAGAGTCGAGAGTGGACAAATGTTTGCACTCGACCCGTTGACTATTAAAACCCGAGTAACCACTAATTCTTCACTTTTGACAGTAAGATTGAGTGCCTTGTTGTGTTCAGTACCTTCAACAAGCAATTTATTGTCCAAGAATGTTATTTTGTTCGACTCAAAAATTTTGTTGGTGATCTTTTTAAGATGGCAGACTGAGATTTTTTTGGGGATATGTGCTTCATTCAGTATTTTTAACAGCGCCTTCATGTGCTCCTCTAAGTGAATTAGCAATGAAAGCAATGAGATTAGTGCAGGCGTCTTTCTCAACTGTTCTACTATTGAGTAGTCTTGAGCTTTTATTTTCTTCAAAACCTCTTTTGCTTCTTCTTCAGAGCCCGACTTCTTCCCATGACTCTCCTTTACCACCTTCATTTTTTTAACTCTTCCGGGGCAAAGCACCGCCCGGAACGAGTGAGGCCGTGTGTTTCATTGACCTCCCCTGTAACTTCTTTTCCCCTGTACATTACTGTGACCTTGTTGTAGTTCCAAGGTATGGCTTTAGTATCCACCACCGGCATTTGCACCACCGGCTTGATGACCACTGGTTCCATGTACGCTCCTTTCACTGTCAACAACGGCTTAGCCCCTAGCACCACAATTTTCATAGTCTCAACCACTGGCTGCTTTTTCGCTGGTAACTCCGCTGTCGCTTTCTCTTTCTTAACTTCTTTCTCCACTTTACTGTTGGCCTTTATCATCATTACTGATTGGGACGGCTTCTTGCTGCTCTCTTCTTGTTCTAACTCTATCATGTGTGTCTCAAAATGAGTTGGTAGTGGATTTTGAGTAATGTTTGGAGTCTCTAGAGCCTGTAGCTAAATCCTCCTACTGTCAATGAGCTCATGTATAGCAGATTTCAAGTTCCAACACTTTTCAGTATCGTGCCCCGATGCCCCGGAGCAATATTCACATCTGACTGACTGGTCAATGTTTCTAGGAGGTGGGTTTGGCAGTTTTGGCTCAATTGGGTTTAGCATTCCCAACTCTTTCAGACGATGATAGAGGCTGGTATAAGACTCCCCCAATGGGGTGAATTTTTTCTTTTATTGGGCTCTGTTTCTCATTTCTGGATCAGGTCGAAAGCTGGGTCTATTTGGGTTCTTGTAAGTTCCGGAAGGAGGGTAGGTGTCTGTGTATGATAGACATTTTGTGGAGCTTGGGCTCGCCATACATGTGGAGGCGATGGGTAATGTTGAGCTTGTGGGATGGGATAATGTGAGGTAGTGGGTGGATAATATGGTGGAGGTGGGTTGTAAGGTGCTGGCGGGTATGATTAGTATGGGCGAGTGGGTGATGGTATGTATTTTGGCTCCGAGTCCATGGTTTGTTTTCTACAACTGAAACCTCTTCCTTCTTCTTCTTTCCAATAGACCCTCCATTTCCGGTCTGTATCGCCTGATTCGTGGCCTTAATAGCACAAAAGCTCATGATTTTGTTGGTTTTCAATCATTCCTCTACAAAACTCCCCATTTTTACTACTTCATTAAGATTCTTACCAATAGCCGACACCAGATGGCCATAGTAAGTAGGCTCTAACTCCTGCAGAAAACAATCTACCATTTCAGTCTCCTTCATAGGAGGATCCACTCGTGCCGCCTGTTCTCTCCATCTAAAGCCGTACTCCCGAAAACTTTCTCCGGGCTTCTTTTCCATCTTGGTAAGTGACAACCTGTCTGGAATTATCTCCAAGTTGTACTGGAAGTGGTTAGCGAATGATTGAGCTAGATCGTCCCAGATGAACCATCTAGTGTGATACTGACGTGTATACCTCTCCAGCGCCGAACCCCTCAAACTCTGACTAAAGTATGCCATCAAAAGTTCATTTTTCCCCCTGCACCACGCATCTTGCTGCAATGACCTCTGAGATGGGCTACAGGATCCCCGTGTCCATCGTACATGTCGAATTTAGGTAGCTTGAATCCAACCGGGAGCTGCACTTGTGGGAACACACGCAAATCTTTGTATGCTACGCTCACTTGGCCTCCTAGCCCTTGTATGTTACGGAAAGATTGTTCTAAACTCCTCATCTTCCGGACCATTTCCCTCTTGTTCCAAGTTCTTGACGGGCTTTTCTTTTGTCGTCTCCATCAGTGGGGTATAGGAGTCATGCTGCCTAAACGTTGGCTCCGGCGGATAGTAATGGGTGTCTTGCACATGGAACACTGGTTCACTTGACGATTTGTGCAGAGCAACAGGTGGTGGTGCCACATACACCGGGGCGACTTGTGGTGGTTGAGGTGGAATTTGCTTGGACAGTGGTGGTAGTGCTTGTGAAGTAGTGTCATAGTAGTGATGGTAATCTGGGTACGTGGAGGATGAGTTCATGGTAGGTGGCTCGGGATTAGGATTGACAAGAGGAACATATGCTGGATTGGATGGATATGTGGGTAAAGGTTCACACTTGGACCAAGCTTGGTACATTTCCGACATTTCCTGCTTGAGCTTATACATTTCCTCCTTCATCCCCGCAACATCCACAACCTCCTCTTCTTGCACTGGGTCTATGATAGTTGGCTCAATTTCCTGAGACACAACCTTAGTCATAGTTTTTGATCGTGTGTTGTAATGATGATTTGCCAGAGTACCAGTTGCCAGCTGAAATCTGATTCTCATAAACAACAACACTTGTTAATAGTTAGTATATAAAAGGATAAGATGCAATGATTAAAAATCACAACTTTTGCCTTTGATCATTATGCATCATCCCGGCACTTATTCCATTTTGAATCAACCTCCATTTCTTATTCATTCATCTCTCTCCTTTCTCTTTTTTTTTTAATTCATCTTTCTTTTTCTCTTTTTTTCTTTCTTCTCTATTTTTCATTTCTTTCCTTCTTCTTTTATTGATTTTCGTTCCTACATATTTGCCTATCGCTCAGAAAATTGATATAAAGCGGAAAAAGATTAGCAACAACTTCTTTGATCTTTTCATTGATACTAAAAAAACATTGATTTACAAAGTGATGTTGTGCTACTAATGCAAAAAAGATATATGAATACAAAATGCATGCCCTATGAGTACATTAATGCTCCTAATGCTCGCGAGACGTCGTTGGGTCTTGCCGCGGGCCTATATGCCAATCCACTTTGTAGCCTAGGTCGGACATGACTTGCTTCACAAAGAACTTCACAGCTGATGCAAATGTTGCCTGGGACATATCTTCACACAATTGGCATTTTCTGGTGATGTACTGAGCAATATGGACAATTCTTTCTCAAATGACCCCTTTTTCTTGAAGTAACCTGCTGATCTTTTTGGCGCGAATGTCTAAGGTATGTTGGTTCTCTTTTTGTAGCTGTTGTAACTCGAACTCTAATCGAGCCATAGTCGTGTAACAATGCTCTCTTTCTTCTTCAAACTCTTTGATTATTTTGTTACTTTTGACTGTGGCTGTGATGACTTTCTTTCTCAATCCAGCTACCTCAACTTCATTTCTATCTTGTAGTTGCTGAACCATTCTAGCTCTTTCCTCGGCGTCCCTGGCCAATTGCTTCCGAACCCCAACTAACTCATTATCTGCTTTATCGAGATCGAAGCTATAGTCATTCACTTTGCGCCGAAGATTTTCAATTAGCTTCTTGTCTCGAGCTAAGCGAACCGGGGTCTCGGATGCAATTTTCATTTTTGCAATTTGAGCCTTTAGAATTTCATTCTCCTTTTTCAGCTGCTTCTTTTCTCCTTCGTCAGATGCTGCCGGTAAACTTCTCTCGAATTGGAGATCTTGCAACTATTTTTCTAGCAAGCTGATTTTGGCCTTATACTCATTTTCTTTGGCTACCCAATTTCCGTATTCCTTAGACCGTTCGGCCAAATATTGAACGTGAGGTCTTTTCAATGGTGTATCATGCTCAATATCCCGTCGATACCATGCGGCGTACCCTGGCGATACTTCTTCTCGAGCTCTGTTTTCCACACAAGTTTTTGTTTTCAAATTTTGACATTCATTCCAAATCTATCGGACCTTTGCTTCCGGGAATTGCCCATACGGACTAATCTCCATTGCTTGCAAATTGAGGTCCCCATCTTTTGGTATAACTTCATATCTTCCAAGCTGTTGTAGGACCCTGTACGGGGCATAAGGCTGGATACTTTTTAATCCCATGATCAAGAAGTGTGACCCTTCCGTCGGCATGTAAATCACCTCATCGAGGGGCAACCATCGGTATGCCCAATCGATTAGGCTATCGGTCAACGATCGTAGATATGAAATCCAACCTTTAACTCCCGCTGGCAGCTTAACTTCTTTTGTTCTCGTATAGAATTCTTCGAGGCACGTTCTTTCAGTCGGCCCAGAGCTTGAGAACGAAGGATGATGGCATAGATGTTCTATCAACCAGATTTGTAGAATCAAGTTACATCCCTCAAAGAAGTTGTACCCTGCTTTACATATCGTCAAGGTACGGTAGATATCGGCTATAATCATTGGGGCCAAAGTGTAATTATCTTGTACAATCAAGGTGCTGGCCACCCCGGCAACTCTTGTATCAATGTGCCTGTCCTTTCTTGGAAATATGATTATCCCGAGGAACGCCACCAGAAAAGATAATCGTCGATGTTCCTCCCATTTGGCTCGGTTGGACTTGCTACAGAGTTTGTTCGTGGGGTCATTGAAACCCCCGACATGTCCATATCTACTATAGATGAAGTTCAAGGAGCAGAACCCATTAACCAAATCCTCGTTGTGGACGTTCCAAGCAATCTTCAAAGAGTCTAGGAAGCGGTGCACCGTTATTGCTCTTGGAGCCACCGGGTATTTCTCTTTTAAGGGGACCTCATTTTTCCCTATGTAGTAAGCAACTTCCTCAAGAGTGGAAGTGAGTTCAAACTCCGAAAGATGTAGAACGTTGTGCACAGGATCCCAACATATAACAAGTGTTCGGATTATATCGCCTCGGGGAATTATGTCCATTAATCCCGTAAGGTCCTTCAGATAACATTTGACCCAATTCTGTCCTCCTTGTCCCATGTCGTTCCACCACAATCTTAGCTCCAAAGGGATTCTATTCATTAAAGTGAAAGGTTCATTCTGTATCGTGCTAATCCTGCACATTTATTTAAGGCAATTTTATTTAGAAAAAAAGGAAAATATTTTTCAAAGCAAATTTTCATTTATAACCTTCTCAGGTTTTTATTTTGAAAAAAGGAAAAGACATGACTTTCGAAGTGGTCATTTTTGCCAAAACAGCCTTCTGGCGTCCTTTCGGAACATTCGGCTATTTCAAAAACAGCGATCACCTCGATTATTTGAAACTAAAATATTTTTTGGTCATTTTCTAAAAGGGTGGTTGGACCCGTTCAAGGGTTGCCTACGTATCCCACCTAATGGCGAGAATCAAACCTGCGTAGTTTGGTTAGATTAATTGACCAATTATTTTAACAACAAAGCTATTTTCCTATTTTTTAACAACGCGTTTATCAATATTTCTCTCTCTCTTTTTTTCTTATTTCTAAATATTCTCTTTCTATTTCCCGGGAATTTGCCGGTCCGTATAACTATCAAAGGCAATTCAAAAAGCAACACATAGTATGCTCGGTCTTCAATTACCGGGTCACCTGTCCTAGACGGACCCAACCCCTGTGTTGAGTCCCCTAAGTCAGCTATGATGCAAATAATCATCCTAGACCTATGTTCAATGTCTTATAGTTTTCATAGGATCTAGACCGTATACCTGAGTGGATAACTTGGATCGAGGAGGGGGCTACGTACCGGTGACCCGCGGGGTCAATCGGCTTTGTAACTTATCCGGCCTCTGATTCTTATTTTGGGTATGACTTAACAGAAAGGTGAGTCTTAACCAGTAAGCACATCCCCAGAGGTGAAGAAGAGAAGGGTTTTCGGCACAGTTTATATATACAATCCATATAATATCAAAGCGGTAAAACACGTAGCATGTTGTTCAAAGCATATAACAAAGTCAAATAATATCGAGGATGGCAATTCTAACAAGCTCGAATTCTTAAACCCCTGAAACCGAAGTTCTGGGTTACTTATCCCCAGCAGAGTCGCCAGAGCTGTCACACCTCCGTTTTTACTACCCCCCCTTTTTTAAGGTTACCGATTAAGAGAATAGGGTATACCTCAATGTTCAAATACCCAGGAAAGATATAATAACGAAGAGGAAGGAGTTTTTCCAAATAAAGGACAATCGGTCCGGGACTTTGTTTAATTTTTAGAGTCGCCACTTGGGAAGATAATGGTGTCCCAAGTCATCGTTAATCCCGAATCTGAGGAAATTGAGTCTGTATTACAGTCCGCGAAACTAGAAACCTGGATAAGGAATCCTGTTAACCTGGGAGAAGGTGTTAGGCACTCCCGGATTCCGTGGTTTTAGCACGGTCGCTCAACTGTCGTTCTCGATTCTATATGACATATTATATGCCTTTTAACAATGTGTACACATTTCAAGCTTTAATATTTTTACGAATTGCGACGTTGCGAAAACGTATTTCGAGTCACACCGCAACCAGTACGCCTGTGACCTTTAATACATTTCGGCTTCGCCGAGATTTATGATTTGAGTCGCACCAAGTGCACACTCGTATGAAGGAAGGTATATTTATTAGATCGTGCCTATCGTCTAACGGCTTTTAATCTTTGGGAAAGGTTGTGGAATTTGCTATCAAACTTCCCGAATCTATTATGTATTCATCATTTGTTTATATGGGGGCCCCGCTATTTTTGTTGCCATGCGAGGCTCATCCCATTCGTTTTTTTACAGTCCAAACTTAGCGTATAACTATATTTTCTATCACTGTTTTTCCCTTAACCAATTTAATTACCTTATGTTTCCAGAAAATGAGTCCAAGCCTTATTATTTTTTTGGTATTACTGGGCCTGGACTCCTGGGCTTGTATTCAGCAGATTGATGTGGATATCTGGGTTTCAGTAACCCAAATTACATTGAGGCTTTCGTTCAGAAACCCAATTAATATTCGAATCCAATCCAGGCCTACGTCATACATTAGGCCCAGACCAAAACGAAACAAAGAGAAAGAAAACAAAAACCGAAAACTCATAATACGAACAGGTACTTGAGATTAAAAGGGATAAATTCAAATTATACTTCATTCATTAAGAGATAATTACTGTACAAAACTAACAGTATCAATTCTGAATCACAATTATCTAATATGCACAAGACCTAATTAACAAACTATTTTTTACTTTGTTCTTCAATAGCTAATTCATACTACTGATCCAAGTTATTTACTAGCTAAGTGACAGGGTATTATCTAACTATGTAAGACAGGATTAAAACTAACTAGTTCGCTTACTTGTAGCTCACTTGCTGATAATGGTTATATTTTATCACTGAATTTATTATGAGACTGGTTCATTTGATATTATAAAAATCATTCTTAACTAAACTACTACTTCGTTTTTGTTGTTATAGCCATTTTTTAAACTTGTTTAAATCTAACTAACAGGTATCAAATTAAATCATCTACCAGGGGTTGATTGAAATCATTACTGCGATTTTAGTGTTATAGGTCTTATTTCGAGATTGATTGGGCTAGTTTTACGGTTTAACCTATTTTAACTAAGTGATTTTGGCTACTATCACTACATTATCTCTACTTACTACTTATTACATTGTTTCATTCGTGCTTCTGCATATACACAATGTCTCCTAATGTATTACAGATTCAACTATCTAATTAGATATAAAACAGAAACATAAAATGACAAAGAAGTTTTAAGCTCGAATCAAGCTCTTCATTTCATCAAATGACTTCAAATTACATAGCTCAAACGAGGATATGTACCTGATTGAGCAAAGAAATACAATGAGTTCTAAGGGAAGGAACAGGTACAGCGATTAGAATCAACACAGGCAATGCAACTAGAATGAGTCCCAACAAGCAATTGAATCTTAACACAACAACAAAGCAATAGAGACCCAATGAAAAGCAGGAAATCCACACAGCTCTAAGTATGAACTTCAACTAGAAAACCCAGACAGTTATATCTACGATACTGTGTATGAAGTTTTCTGAAAATTTTGATCTCCCAGATCCAGCACTTAAACAGGCTCCAAATGGGGGTATTTATAGGTGAGAGATGGTGAAAATTTTGGGGGGAAAAGCTAAAAAATAATTCTAGTTCCCTCCCCTCATTTTTTACCAATTCTTACATTTTAGTCCCATTTTCTATTATGAAATGCCTTCCAGCATGTGCTCGAAGGTTCTATTTGATTCCTTTTTGGGGCTTTTACTAGTGCGCCCCTACTTGTTAGAGTTATTTACTAAGTTACCTTTTATTTAGGACCAATGTGCCCTTAATCTTGTGCAATATTGCAGAAATCATGAGCCTAAATGTCTTTAGTGTCCCTATAGTCTCTATTAAATCCACAACTTTGCCATTTTCTATTCGCTAATGCCCTTAAGGGAATTCACTATTTACCCGACCTGTCCAGGTTAGGCTTTTCTATTTTTTAGCTCTTATTTAATTACTGGCCAGTATTTACATTAGTCTTTAAGACCTGGCCAGATTAAACTTCAATTTTATTTCAATTCTAACCTCTTTTGTTTCATTTTCTGTGATTAAAGCTAATTTGCAGGACTAGCCTGCTTAATTATTCAGAACTATACTGTTTAAGACTTGGCCAGTCCAAAGTTTGGACTTAGCCTTGCAATTTTGGGCCAATTAGTGAACACAGGCTGGCTAAGACTTTGCAAGTCTAGCCAACTAGTGAACACAGGCTGGCTAAGACATTGCAAGTCTAGCCAACAAGTGAACACATGCCAATTGGGACCTTGCAAGTCTAGCCTATTAGACTTAAGTCAATTTTAACACTTAGCTAGCGTTTCAAAATTATCAGAGTTGGTCAGTTGCAGGGCTGACCACTCTTTGTTATTCATTTCACTTGTGACCTCTTTTTGTAGTTTTCAATTTTAACCAATTTTAAACTATTTAAAACATGTTTTCAAAATTAACCACTTTTTAGGTTACTACACTATTGCAGCTATAACCAATTCCACCTAAGCATACTAGGTATTAACAGTAATTAGCTAATACAAAATTCTTGCAAACATAGCCTTTTTCATACCAAATTGCATATATAGCCATGAAATCAGAGTTACTTATCTTTTAACCAAAACTCAGAGAAGGGATTGAATATTGTTGAATTTCAATCAAAAGACTTATAATTCCAGATTCCGAAACATTGTATGTCAATCGAACATGAAGCAGGCATAGTCAAAACTTTCTTATATTTAAAAGGCTACTGAAAACCCTAATCATGCTCACATGTACTTGACTAAGCATAGACAGGTAAAACTTATACAAGAAGCTTCAAAAGAAGACATGGTTTAAGCAGAACAACAGAGATTTCTAGAAGATGAGGACTAATCTGAACATGCAGTGATTCATACGACTAAAGAAGAAAATCTAGATAGAAGATACGATAATAGATATGAAGATGAAGAAGAATTAATCAAAGAAAACATGACTTAACAGAGAAACAGAATAAACATGGATTTTCAGAGAGGATAAACCTAATCTATCATGTAGTGGCTTAAACGTCTAATGAAAGAAAACATACTAGAAACATACTGGAAACATGAGAAAGAAACAAGCAAAGACAAACAATAAATCATAAAAAAAAATAAACAAAAGGGAAAAAGGACTTAGCTTGTAGGATTGGTCTCCTGATATTCCTTTTCCCGTTATTTCTTTTTCTTTTTCTTCTTTTTTCTTTTTTTTTTCCAGTTTTCTTTTCTTTTTCTTATATCTATTTTTTTCTTCTTTTCAGATCTAAGACTTCAGATTTGAAGTCTTTTTGTTTGGTGATGGGTGTTAGAGGTGAAAAGGTGAGATCTTTTGGTGGTGGTTTGTTTGAGTCTCCGGAGTTAGGGTTCCTGTGACTTTCTTTCGAAGATTCGAGGAGTTGGGGTGATATTCAAGGGAAGTGGCTTAGGTAGGGTGGTAGATCGGGAGATGGTGGTTCTATGGTGTTAGTTTGGGAGTTGGTCTCATAGTTTGTGGTCACCGGAGAAGAGTTCCGATGGCCGGAATTTCAAGAAGCTAAGTTGTTTCGAGGTTTCTTGGGGTTTCTTATGGTGGTTTGGGGTGAAGAAGTAGAAGAAAGCAGAGAGGGAGATGAGAGGTGGCCAGAGACTGCCATGGGAGACGGGCACTCTCCATAGCCGGCGAGGCTTCGAGAAGGTGAAGGGTGGGAGAAGAAGAAGAGATAGGGGCGGCTAGGGTTTGATAAATTGAGAAATGGTCGGCCGTCTCTAGAGATGGGGTTTAAATACCCGTTACATCGAGCCCGTCCTTGGCCGTTGGATCAATCAAGATCATCGGTCAGGATTGTTTACATTAAAAAGGTGTCGTTCAAAGTTAAGGGGGGTGAGCTTTTGTCCGTTAGATCGTAAGGCTTGGACGGTCCAGATTTGATCAAAAACTTAATTAATTTAATTAACTCCGGATAAATCCCCAACCGTTGGATTTGGAGAGATGAACGGCTGGGATTGTTATTACTCGAAGACCTGGACCGGATCTTTGTAATTGGTTTGGGCCAATCTACAAATGGGTTGGCATTTGGCCCAATTTTCTTTTCTTTGTATTTTTCTTGTATTCCCTTCGTATTTTAATTATTTTTTGTGGTATTTTCCTTTTGTATTTCAATTTTCTTTTTATATTATTTTCCATTATTCAATTTCCTTCTTCTACTAATCTTCTGATATTTTTTGACAATTTTCTACTATTTTCCTTAATTTCTGTTATTAATGCCCTTTTTTGTTAATTTTCTTTTTTTAACTACTTAAATTAAAATATTTGTATTTAACCCTTTTTTTATTTTCTAATTTTAATCTCTAATTGTTCAATCACATAAATGCATCCTAATCCAATCAAAACATGCAATTGCACCCAAAAATATTATTTATTTTAATTTTGGAATTTATTGCTTTGGGCAAAAAATCACGTGCTCACACTAGTATATTTTGTATGTATTGAACGGACCAAGTAGAGATAAGTATTTTATAATGGCTTAATAAAATAAACTCTCTAGCCATTTAAATGTAAGTATACTCTTCATCTTAATATATTTATTATTAGTTGTGTACATTATTATTATTTTGATTTATTAAAAGGCGAGATTCTTTCATGGGTCAATATGCCTGGTAAATTAGATAATAATGATGTACATTGGCGAAGTAATAGTTAGTTGATGGAAGCCATGTCTAGGTTTAGAGATTGATGATGCACCTTTATGAAAGCTTATAAGTTTTCATGTGTAAATCCTACCGATGGTTTTGTATCCGATAGATGAAATAAATCAAGCGAAAGTCTAAAGAAAATAATCAATAAATTAAATCGTCGGTAATGTAATTTAATTGATTAGTATATGAATCTTAACATGGGGAGTTAAATAAGATTTAATTGATGAATTTTAGAATTGAATAAGGAGTGCAATTACGAATTTTTAGTGGAATAATTCGTAATTAATTATGGTGGATATTAATTTCAAAAATTAAAATTTAATTCCATAATTGGAAGCCTTGTTAATTAAATTATGTGGTCCCTACTGTGCCTAAATAATAGAAAATAAGTGAATCCTTTTTCTGATGGAAAAGAAAACCTAACAGGTTTATGGAAAAGGGTCTTAACCCTTAAAACTTGTGCAATAAATATATAAGGTTTTCCACCTAGAGGGGGTAGAACATGCTGGCTGAAATTTTCAGCCATGTTTTCCTAGAAATTTCGTTCACACGAAATTGATATTTTCGGGTATTATTTGGTTGACACAGTAGAAGACCGTGGAACGTTTGATGATCCCGATTGTGCGGGTTCCATTGAGAAGTTATGGAACTGAAGGGTCACGTGGATATTCACGCTTACAGAGGTAACCCGTGAAATCCCGTTTATGTTAGTTGTCTAGATTACATGTGATTTTGATACTGGGATTGCTTCCGATGTATATAATATTCTAATAATTGGTATCAGATCCCACTCACATCTAATTAGATAACTAAGTTTTTTATGAAATAAGAATATCGTGTTTATGTGCATTTTTTGAATTACATGTATATATGGTTTTCTGGAAACTGCACTGCTGTTTTGTGAATTAACTGTGCAAATTTTTGGATTATTCTTGTAAGCATGAGATATATGTTTTGTCATTGATTTGATTGAGATTATCTGAATTTATTAGGGTAAACCTTAGAAAAATGCAAAACCTGATTTTGATCGAATAACTGGAATTTCAGAGGTCAATGAACTTGACACACTACGATTGAACTGAAATTTGGTAGGTCCATCGGAAATGATGTGGTGAGAAAAACTCGTGGCTTTAGCAGCGAATCATGGCATTTTTCGGCATTTTGAGGTCGTTTGGATTGTGTTTTGGACGTTTTTCTATTTTCTAAAAATTATTTTTTAATCATTTTATTTCATTTTTTTGACAACCCGGCCCGTCGTCTTATATGTTACTATTCCGTTTATCCCGTTTATTACTTTCTTAAGTTTTGCTATCGTCATGTGGTGTGTTAGAGTTGATTCGGATTGATTATGATAAGAAATGAGTCACTTAGTCTCTTTTAAGAAGGCTTAAGTTAGAAAAGTCAACCAAGTATTGACTATTATGTTAGAGGGCTCGGATATAATTTCCGGTGGATCGTTTACCTTCGGGAGGTGAATTGTGACTTAGGAGTATGATCGGAATTGATTTTGGAGGCTGGGTGTAGAATTAGGCTTGAATTGGCGAAGTTTGAATTTTAGCGAATTCCGGTTGATAGGTGAGATTTTGATCCGAGGGTTGGAATGGAATTCCGAGAGTTGTTATAGCTTCGTTAGGTGATTTTAGATGTGTATCCGAATTTTTAGGTCATTCGGACATCGTTTGGTCAGAATTTTTATCGAAAGTGTAATTAAGAAGATTTGGATGAACTTAGGCCTTGATTTGGTGAAATTTGATGATTTTTGATGATAACTATAGTGATTTGATGATTCAAGCAAATTTGAATAAGGTAATAGATCATATATGTGCTTTTGGTTGAGGTCTGAGGGCCTCGGGGTGATTTCAGATGGCTAACGAAGATTTTTGATATTGAAAAATACAGCAGAAATTGCAGAACAAATTTGCTCTTCGCGATTGCGAGCCTGGGGCTGCGGTCACGTAGAATGAATTGGAGGGAGCTCAGATTTTCTCTATGCGATCGCGTAAAGGGCTATGCGATTGCATAGGCTTGGAAGATTGGTCAGTTCGGTCGCGTAGGTAGGCATACCGATTGGTCATTTGAGCTCGGATTTGGGTGTTCTTGGTATGTATGGACTCGTGGCGAGATGAGAATCCGATAATGTAAGTTTTGTAATTTTTTGAGAAGCAAACACGGGGCTCGGGTTTTGCTAGTTTCGAGGTTCTTTCTATAATTCGATTGTTTTTGATTGGGTATTGTTCCATTTGCATATTGTGATGTATTCACTCTGTTTTTGGATAGACTCGATACTCGTGGAGGCCGATTTGAGAGGAAAAGGTATCACAGGGTTGAGATTTTGCCGGTTCGAGGTGAGTAATACTTGTGAATGATATCCTGTGGGTTTGAAATCTCGGATTTCCACATCATAGTGTTGTATTGTGGTGACTTACATGCCAGGTATGAGCGTGGGGTAGAGCACCATTGGGGATTGTGACTTAGTCCATCCTGGTTTTGGATTTTACTGCATAATTGACCGAAACTTGCTAGATGCTATATTGAATTAGGCTTATTGCTATGTTTTGGGCTACGTGCCGGTTATTTGAACCCTGTAGGGGTTATTATCACCATTTTATAAAACTTATCATAATAGATGATTTTAGTCCTGAATTAAACATTATCTTCGAAATGCGCAGTCATATTGCTAAAGTTTAAAGGCTCAAATTGAATTTCTCTGATATTTTGATTTAAAAAGCTATTACTTGACATTGCCCGAGTGGCTCATTTGCATGGATCAGACTACACACCGTAGTAGTATATTATATGAATCGTGCTGCACACCGCAGCGGTTTATACATATACATGCATGGATCGGACTGCATATCACAGTATTATATTATATGGATCGAACTGCATGCCACGATGATATATTATGTGGATCGGACTGCACGCCACAATATTATAACGCTTGTGATGAAAGAGCCTCTCCGGAGTCTGTACACACCCCCAGTGAGCACGAGTACCCAAATGGATCGGGCTGCATGCCGCAATGGTCATGTGTATTGCATTGCATTCATGCACTCACTCATGTTTGTACTATGTGGCATGACATTTAGCACTCACATATTATTGGCATACATGCTATTACTTCCCTTGTTGACCAAATACCCTGGTGTTATATGTTAAGGAGTGTTGTGCCCAAGGGGCTGACTTATATGCCGACTTGCACTATCTGATATAGCCTTCATGTGCGAGGCTGTTGAAAAAAGGATATTTTCAAAAGAGATTTTTACTGAGCTAGAGATTTTCTAAAGGATTTTCACAGTGTTACGGTTTTTTCAAAGGGTTGTTCTGTCTTTTATAGCATTTTCGAGTGCTCACACGTGTTTTCTTATCGCTCAAATATCATTCGCTCTTATTGCCACTGAGTTGGAAGTACTCACTTTACTCCCTGCACCTCACATGTTGTTGCAGGTATTGTTCACCCAGTAGCGGGTTTATAGCGGATTGAAGTTATTGCTATCATAGCTCAGCAAGGTGACCGCCGGCGTTCGCGGTACCTAGTTCTTTCTTCTTGATTTCTAGATTTTACTCTATGTATTATAGACTTTGAAATTGTGATAAAGATCTTCCTAGATGCTCGTGACTTGTGACACCCCGGTCGGGCTGAGTTAAGTTGTAATGTTGTTAGTTAATATTCTTTAAGTTACATTTTCTATATATTTATGTTTAGTAAGTGTTAAAGAACGAATTGGGTTAGTTGGCTGGACTTGTCTTCACGAGAGGCGCCATCACGACCGGGTATGGAAATTGGGTTGTGAAAAGTAGGTATCAGAGTCTAGGTTACTAGGTCTCATGAGTCATACGAAGGGTTATTAGAGTCTCGCGGATCGGTACAGAGACGTTTGTATTTATCCTCGAGAGGCTGCAGAACCTTTAGGAAAAACATCCTATTCTTGGAATTCTTATCGTTCGTACTTGTTTCAGTTTGAGATATAACTATTGAAATTCCTTCCACATATCTGTATGCGCACGTGAGAGCTCAGTATTGTATGTGCCTTGATGGCTTGTGATCTCCGATCAAAAGGTGAGAGGTACTAATTATGAGTATGTTGGGCCAGTCTGGAGGACTTGAGGCCAGATCTTTTCCTATGGCTTGAGCACCGAGGTGCTGATTATGAGGGCGAGTGTTTTGAACTTATATGTTCAGTATTGTCCCTATTAGCTGGAATGGCAGTTGGATATCCATGTGATGAGTATGTTAGCATTGTGAGGTGTATCTATGTGATCTTGGTAGTGACAAAAGAGTATGATGAATAATATATGAGTTGTTGAGTGTTCGATTCATATTGTGATTTAATGTGTAGTTCGAGTTATGGGCGCGTGAAGAATATATTCATGTCTCTTAGTTGGAAAGTAAAGTACATTACGTGTGGTGGTATGAGTTCAGACTCAGAAAGACTAATTGACTGGGTAACGTATATGATAGTGAAAGGTATGTTGAAATATTGAAATGAGGCGAAACAGGTGGGTTATCTCATGTAGAGTGTTTTTGAGTGGTATGATCCTTAGGTGTATGTCAGAAGATCTCATGTTTAATTGAAGGGTATGTGTTGAAATTTGGGAATTTGGGACGCTTAAGAAAGTGGACTCAGTAGATGTGGGAATGGATGCGAGATATGCAGAGAATGTCAGTGCTAGATGAATCGTATATTCACAAAACTTGTAAAGGATTTGAGTTTGATCTCACTGTGGCATTGTTGAATCATTAGAGTAAAAGTGTTATGAGTTGTTAAGAGTGCCTTGATACATGGCTTCGAGCCAAGTTGGGGAGGTTGTTGTTGATCAGCTAATTGCACGATTATGTTCTATGTTGATTCCATTTCGAGGTATGTTGGCGGATCAGTTCGGGTTGCAGAAATTGAGCTGCGGATGGCACGTTTGAAGGAAAGTTTTTACAAAGGTTATATAGTGCTTTCATAACTGTAAGAAAATACTAGATTGCCTTGAGCTACCGTTGATAAAGAATGCTTAGTGTATAGAGAAGGAGATGGTTATTTGTAGCTGTATGAGATCATGTTCTGCAGTGTTAGAGTACTAATAAGGCATGAGTGGTTCCGTTCAATAAGGCATGTGAATTATAGCTGAATAAGAGTGAATGACTCTCGAGAATGGTTTTATTGTGTTCAAGATTTTGCTTGTAAAAATCAGGTGTCTTAAGGTTGTGTATGTGGCTAGAGATAGTGTTTTTCATTAGAAAGGATCAAGACTTGTGGTATTTTATGTTAATGATGGGATTCTATGTATCAATATCTGGAAAGTAATGGTAACGAATTTGGATTCGCAGGAAGTTCTTCAAAGTAAAGAATTACGAAATGTGGTGTCTCTGGGAAACATTTGAGAGGGTAGTTAGTGGCCTACGTGTCTTAGGCAGTGTGGTCTTATGTGCGAGTCTCATGTGGTAAACCTGGGTTGAGGTATTGTGGTGCTACAACAAGGGAGAATATCAAATTAAAGATGAATCGGGAAGGAAATTGGATAAATGGAATAGCTTGATAATTAACGAATCGGTATGGTAAGGATATGATTAGTTCTTGTATGTGTTCGAGGTAATGAGCCTTATAGGTATAGTGCAGCAAATCTCTTGAGTGCTAGCAGTTTGCGTAGCTTGGTTTGGGTAGAAGGATTCAGTCCTGGCAGTTTAGCTTGTGCAATGGAACTGGGAGAGAATTTTTATTGAGTCTTTACTATGATTTAGAGATGTATATATATTGTCTATGGGCATACGAAGCATGGAAAGTGTAGTGATTTCTCCTCTAGATGGGATTAATGGAGAGTTCTTGACTAGATGAATACATAGATGTTTGTGATTAGGAAAAAGGGAGATGGAGTTCTCATGCTATCCTAGTGTGCTATGGTATACGTGGTATGTTGTGGTGAATTAAGAATTGCGGGTTCAAGGTTCGATTTAGCTCATAATGGAAAGTTATTAAATTCTTAAGCTGCACGGGTAGCTGCAAGTGATTTAAGAATCAATCTTTTGATGATTAAGGAAAATGGTACGGCTATTCTAGTGATTTGACGGAGTATATGTTCAGAAAAAGGGGCAAGGTAATGTAAACTGATAATACTTTGGTGGTATTGCGGTATTCTCTTTTTGGATCGACTGTTGAAAATTGATTTGTTGATGGCTCTGAGAAATGTTAGAATATCTCTCGTGGGATGAATGGATACTTGATGTGTGATATGTATTCATACGGCGGAGTGTGGAATCAGTTATGGTGATTCATGTGTTATATGGAGATGGAGACTAGGAGTTCTCGTGATCCGACTGTGCAGTGGTGGTAGATCGTGTGTATTGGCATCATTTAGCGGTTAATGGGAATTGGAGGTCCGAGTGGAATTTTTCCTTGCTTGGATGTTAGATTTTTGGTTATGATATTGGATTGTAGACTGGTTGTCTCAGTGTTAGGTTATTTTAGATTTTGGTGTTGTGAGTTATGCCGAAAAATGCCACAGGTTGCATGGCGAGGTGCATCGGATTATGTTCTTGCATGGTAGTTTGTGTTCCAAAGACCAGCGGACGACTGGAAAATATTTCTTTATTAATTGGGCCTTCGTGGCAGATGTTAGTGTAGAGGTTTCTACCATTGATTCAATTCCGGTATTGAGGGACTTTTTTTGATGCGTTTCTTATGGCCGGCATGAGACTATATGTGTTTATTGTAATGAGAAAACTTGGCTCAATGTGTATTTCCTTTTGTGAGATATATATGTGGGTCTCGTGGAACGCCGCCACGGGTATGTTATCTGGATTGTGTTACACGCCGCAATAGTGTGATGTTGAGAATAGTTTTCTATATGTTACTTTGTATGCCTTGCTTCCTGGTTTCTGAGGAAAGTCTGTATTGGGTATTGCTCGGCGAATAGCGCATTGGTTGTGTTCTTTCAGGATTGAATAGTGTATATTACTTGCTTCACCATGGGTATTATGGATTGCTTGGTTTTAGACCTTAATCTGTGCGTGGCTGTCTATTTTGAGCATGGTGACTTGAGGTGCTTCATGGGTAATAGTGTTTGGATAGGATCACGCGTTGTGGAAAGGCCACGTGAAGTTATGACCTTTCGAGGAGGATTCAAGTACTCTATTTCTATGATGTGAGACGGGGTCTCAGCTTTGTGTTGTAATGGTACTATTGAGCTTGAGTTACAACTCTTTCGTTTGAGTCATTGTCATGATTTGAGTATGTTCAGACTGCTTCTCATTGATGCATGTATTACGCAAGTTGTGGCTTAGGCCTATATTGAGGTGTCATGTCACCAGCGGGGTGGTTAGAGTCAAAGTGATCATTGGAGTCATTAATGAGTATGAACATATTTGATTTAAGCTTGTTAGAAAGGTAATATCGAGGTTTGGCTCGGAAATCTGTTGTAGTATCAGTCAAAAAGGAAATGGATTCATGAATGGTGGATCTGAGAGATGGGTTTGGTTTGTCGCGTGTTTCAGTTGTCATTGGCAGTATATGAAAGTGTTGGAATAAGACTTTAGCTCATAAAAAGGTTTTTCTATCGGTATGTGGTTATTGGGGGTAATTGCTGTGAATCGAGGCCATCGTATCAAGTGTTTGGGTTGTGTAGTATATCATATGGTCTCACCTGGAGTTGCAAGTATGGGTTATTACAGTTGGTTCGGGTTTATTCTAAATACAGACGTGAGGTTCTGATCTGGTGTATGATTTTGAGAAGTGCAATATGGTTTATGGTTTAGATGGACTGTAAAATTCTAGCTATATTGTATTATCGGAGCTATATGAGATAGGGTGACATGGGATTACCCCGAGTATATGTTTGGTAAGTTCATTCAGCTATTGGGTTGCTTCAAGTACAACTCTGGGTACGCTCGAGGACGAGCGTTTGTTTAAGTTGGGGAAGATGTGATGACGTGACCCGTCATCTTATGTGTTACTGCTCCGTTTTCCCCGTTTATTGCTTCCTTAAGTTTCGCTATTGGCATGTGGTGTGTTAGAGTTGATTTAGATTGATTATGATAAAAATGAGTCACTTAGTCTCTTTTAAGAAGGCTTAAGTTGGAAAAGTCAATCGGGTGTTGACTATTGAGATAGAGGGCTCGAATGTAATTTCCGATGAATCGGTTAGCTTCGGGAGGTGAATTGTGACTTGGAGTGTGATGGAATTGATTTTGGAGGTTCGGTGTAGAATTAGGCTTGAATTGGCGAAGTTTGAATTTTGGCGAATTTTGGTTGATTGGTTAGATTTTGATCTGAGGGTCGGAATGGAATTTCGAGACTTGCTGTAGCTTCATTAGATGATTTTGGATATTTCTTCAGCTGTTCAGGTCATTCGGACATCGTTTGGTCGGGTTTTTGATCGAAAATGTAATTCAAAAGATTTGGGTAAACTTAGGCCTTGATTTGGTAAAATTTGTTGATTTTTGATGTTAACTATAGTGATTTGATGATTCGATCAAGTTTGAATAATGTAATAAACCATATATGTGCTTTTGGTTGAGGTCCCGAGGGCCTCGGGGTGATTTCGGATGGCCAAAAGGGATTTTTGAGGTTGAAAAATGCAGCAGAAATTGCAGAGCAAATTTGCTCTTCGCGAATGCGAGCCTGGGGCTGCGATCACATAGAAGGAATTGGAGCGAGCTCAGATTTGATCTATGCGAACGCGTAAAGGGCTCTGCGATCACATAGGCTTGGGAGATTGGTCGGTGCGGTCGCGTGGGTAGGCATGCGATCGTGTAGATGTTGAAGGAAGTGCTCTGCGATCGCAAGGGGTTTTATGCGATCGCGTAAGAGAATTTCAGGGGGGGGGGCTGGAATTTTGATCTTTGCGATCGCGTGACTTGGGACGCGATCGCGTAGAAGGTGCTTCGGTGGTCCGGACAGAAGGTTAAAAACATTTCAGTCCGCGACTCAAGCTCATTTCCACCATTTTATGAGCGAGCTTGGGAGCTTTTGTCGAGAGTTTTGAAGGGTTTGGACTGGGAATCGATTGGAGGTAAGTTTTATGAGTTAAATATATTATTTTATTGTAGAATCATCCTAGAAATTCATGAGATTAAGCCTAAATATTGAAGAACTAGGCTTGAGTTTTTGATATTCCAAATTGGAATTTGATAGGTCATTTGAGCTCAGATTTGAGAGTTTTTAGTATGTACAGACTCGTGGAGAGACGAGGAATTCGATAATGTAAGATTCATAATTTTTCAAGAAGCGGGCTCAGGGCTCGAATTTTGCTAATTTCGAGGTTCTTGCTATAATTCGATTGTTTTCGATTGGGTATTGTCCCATTTGCATATTCTGATTTATTCACTCTGTTTTTGGCTACATCGATGCGCGTGCAGGCCGATTTGAGGGTCAAAGGCGTCGCAGGCTTGAGATTTCACCGGTTCGAGGTGAGTAATACCTGTGAATGATATCTTGAGAGTTTGAAACCTTGGATTTGTACATCATAGTGTTGTATTGTGGTGACTTGCGTGCCCGGTATGAGCGTGAGGTAGAGCACCATTGGGATTGTGACTTGGTCCATCCGGGTTGTGGATTTTACTGCATAATTGACCGAAACTTTCTAGATGCTATCTTGAATTGGACTGATTGCCAAGTTTTGGGCTACGTGCAAGTTATTTGAACCCAGTAGGGGCTATTATCACTGTTTTTATGACACTTAGCATATTAAATGATTTCAAAACACTATTTTCGAAATGCGCAGTCATATTGCTAAAGTTTAAAGGCTCAAATTGCATTTTTTCTGATGTTTTGATTTAAAAAGCTATTACTTGACATTGACCAAGTGGCTCATTTGCATGGATTGGACTGCACACTGCAGTAGTATATTATATGGATCAGGCTCCATGCAGCAGCAGTATATACATATACATGCATGGATCGGACTGCACGCCACAATAGTATACTATATGGATCAGACTACACGTCGTAGTGATATATTATATGGATCAGACTGCACGCTGCAGTACTATAGCGCTTCGGCTGAATGAGTCCCTCTAGAGTCTGTACACACCAGTGAGCACGGGTATCCAAATCGATCGGGCTGCGCGCCGTAGTAGTCATGTGCATTGCATTGAATTCATGCATTCACTCTTATTTGCAGTACGTGGCATGACATTTAGCACTCACATATCATTGTCATACATGCTATTACTTGCCTCGTGGACCAGATACCCTGGTGTTATATGTTAAGAAGTGTTTTGCCTAAGGGGCTGACTTATGTGCCGACTTGCACTATCTGATATAGCCTTCATATGCTTGGCTGTTGAAAAAAGGATATTTTCAAAAGAGAGTTTTACTGAGCTTGAGATTTTCTAAAGGATTTTTACAGTGTTACGGTTTTCTCAAAGGGTTGTTCTGTCTTTTATACCATTTTCGAGTGCTCATACGTGTTTTCTTATCGCTCAAATATTATTCTTTCTTATTACCACTGAGTTGGAAGTACTCACATTACCCCTGTATATCGCGTGTAGTTGCAGGTATTGTTCACCCGGTAGCGGGTTAATAGCGGATTGAAGGTATTGCTATCATAGCTGAGCAAGGTGACCTCCATCGTTCGCGGCACCGAGTTCCTTCTTCTTGATTTCCAGATTTTACTCTATGTATTATAGACTTTGAAATTGTGATAAAGATCCTCCTAGATGCTCGTGACTTGTGACACCCCGGTCGGGCTGAGTTAAGTTGTAATGTTGTTAGTTAATATTCTTTAATTTACATTTTCCATATATTTATGTTTAGTAAGTGTTAAAGAACGAATTGGGATAGTTGGCTGGCCTTGTCTTCACGAGAGGCACCATCATGAACGGGTAAGGAAATTGGGTTGTGATAACTTTTTATTTAATGGTGGTGGGGTGACTCGCCATGGTCTCCATGATGAAATACTGGTGATATAATGGGTTTACATGTTGGCTATTAGTAAATAGATATGTTGTTGAATTAAATTCAATAATAGAGGCGTATGATTTTATTCACTGGGTTTTACAAGGTATAATTTATATTATGTAATGATATAATTATTTTGTAAGAAAGTTAAATCCTTTATTTGATATCCTGGATGACTAATGATTGGAGTGTTTGGCATATTGGTGCATAAAATTTTTATCAAATTTTAGTTTATGTTTTCACGCCATGCGTGATTGCTAGTCTTGGATTTTTGATGAAAATTTTTGTTCTCTTGTCAGAGTTCGTAATTAAGTGAAATAATATGAGTTTTATATTATTGGCATGGCTTTTAAGTTGTGGTCCATTATCTGTCATAAAATAATTTTATGAGCTACATGTATCTTCACTTGTAAATTAGGAATTTTGTGAGTAATCAATAGTTACCACTAAAGTGGTTTGTTTATTTGAACTCATGAAAAATTCATAAAAACAATTGTACATGTGAAATTGTGTCTATTCATGGATTGAGCATTATGATTAATAAGTACGATCCACAAAATGGTCTATTTATTTGAGTCATAAAAATCTGCTTAATGTACCATGTGAATTTTATCCTTGATAAATCTGCATTAGTGGTGGAGGTTCCTAACTAGGAAAAGAGTTTTATCTTTGGGTACTAGTGAGACCAACCCCACCCATGAGAAGAGATATTGGGGTTTTCACCGAACGGGAGAAAATATAATATCTCAGGTTCTTGTGTATTTAATAAAAAGATAGTTTATTGCAAAAGGAGATATTGTGTATCCTAGAAATAGGAAGAACATAATACATGCCTTAAGCTCATAGTATAATTATAAGGAGAATTGAAATCAATATCATATTTATTTTAATTCATGAAACTCCTTAAAAGGGTTATTTTCGAAGTTTGATTACAGGTTGGTGGTCATGAATTTGACGAACTCCGATTCACCCGAAACTTGGTAGGTTCATCGAAAATGACCTAGTGAGAAAAACTCAATCATGCATTTTTCGGTATTTTGAGGTCGTTTATAAGGGTTTTCAAGCAGTTTATTAAATTGCATTTGTTATAAATATGAAAAATTATTCTTTATATATCGGCTATATTTGTGTTAAATATGAAACATGATGGTTTAAATTGATATGATATATAGTAAGAATGCAAATCACATGAATTTAATCCTAAATACGCCAAAATAATTTATTCGAATTTGGTAGTTTTGGCTATCGTGAATTTACGAGCTTCGAATGGCCTGAAATTTAGTAGGATCATCGAAAATAATCATTTAAGAAGAACTCACTGCAATGCAGTGAATCACATCGTATTTTGATGATCCAGGATCGTTTAGATGAGTTTTTTTGAAGATTTGGCACATTAAAATGTGATTTACATACAACAAATCATTCTTTCTATCATTTTATTTGTGTCTAATCTAGAACATGATAACACATATTAATATGACATGAATTGGTATATAATAAGAATGTATGTCATATTTTAAATTCTTAAAAAATACTTAAAATGGTAATTTTTCAAATTTAATCTCAATTTTTTGAGATTTTGATTTTAACGATTTCAGATTGATCTGAAATTCGGTGGGTTTATCAGAAATAGCCCACTAAATAATACTTACTACTTTGCAGTGAAAAACGTTAATGTTAGCATTTTAAGATTGTTTAAATGGGGTATTGAGCATTTTTTAAATTATGAAACTTAATCCTCAGAGAAAAGTTCGTGGTTGTGATAAAGTGGTGATAGGAATAAACCCCTATGGTCTCCATTTTCTTATTTATAGTGAGATAATAAATTTACGCGTTGACGTTAGGTCTTCCTCTATACCGGATAAATTTATTATGAACTCACTGGCTATAGTTATTAGTTATTGATAACATGTATTAACTCTCCATTTGAGCTTAAAGGGTTGAATCAATTTTGTAACTAAAATAAAATCATGATTAAGTGGTGATAAAAATATATTTCCATGGTCTTCGACTATTAATATCAAGTGAGTAATAAATTTATGCGTTGACTTTAGGTCTTCCTCCATATCGGATAAATTTATTGTAAGCTTACTAGGTGAAATACTAGTAACTGATATCGTGTACTTACTCTCCATCTGAGCATACATGTTGGATCAATGAACTAGAGCTATTAAAATGATATTCACTTGACTTAAATTAACAGTATACTCTCCATATGAGTTGGTTCTATTTATTTTTGGATTGTATAATTCTTGCATTATATAATATACTTTACATGAATGATTCTTTTCCCATCAAATTTTATTATTCGAGATGCATGTATGTATATAAATATTGAATGCAATCTGAATTTTAGTATTCAGTGTTTTGACTTTTTATGATCTATTTAATGTTTTTATATTAACCCAAAAAGACTTTATGTAATGTGTCGTATTACTTGTTAAAAGTTTCTTTTACTGATAAGACATTAATTTAAAGGATGCAATATATGTGCCTTTTATTAGAAGGAATTTAATTTCTGTTTCTGGGCAAAATAAGAGATGGATATTAGTTTTATTTTTCGAATACCTCTTGAGATATTGAGCTTGATACATATTTTATCTCTTGTGGTATATGAATGCATGACCTTGTTATTGTATGTTAATGTCTCTCCTGAACAGAACAATAATAGTCTACTTCATAAGAGAATATGTTCTTCAAAATTGAGTAAAACGTATCCGCACCTTTGTCTAAGTCATAATTATCTAGATAGGAATTCAAGTTGGTCAAGGATGGACTGTGACGATCCGGCCCGTCGTCACGTGAAATACCGCCCCGGTTTTCCCATTATATGCTTGTTTATGTTTCAATATATGTATTTGGTGAATTTGAGTCAATTCAGATCAAGTTCGGTAGGATATGGGATAAATAGTCTCTTTGATGAAGGAATAACTTGGAAAAGTCAACCGGATGTTGTCTTGTAGTTAGAGGGCTCGGAACTAAATTCTGATGGTTCGTTTAGCTTCGGGGGATCATTTGTGACTTAGGAGAGGGATAGGAATCAAATTTGGAGGTCCGGTGTAGAAATAAGCTTGAATTTGCGAAGTTGGAATTTTGGTGAATTCCGGTCGATAGGTGAGATTTTTATCCTGGGGTCGGAATGGAATTCTAACAGTTGCAGTAGTTTCATTAGGCGATTTTGGATATGTCTGCAAATTTTCAAGGTCATTAGGACATCATTTGGTCGGATTTTTTATTGGATTTTGGTTTCAGAAGTTATAGTTGAGACTTAGGATTGAATCCACCTTGATTTGATGATTTTTATATTTAAGAATGTGTTTTTATGATTGGAACAAGTTCGTATCGAGCTTTAGAGTAGGTTGGTGGTTTTCGTTGAGGTTCCGGGGGCCTCGGGGTGAATCCGGGGGTCCAAACGGATCATTTTTGGCATGTTAAGAGATCAGATTTCTGCTGGTATGTGTTGCAGACATTTGTCTTATGCGATCGCGGGGTATCAGTTGCAATCGCGTAGAGGAACTGGAGAAGGGCTTGATGGTTATTCAACGTGATCGCGGTCAGGGCTATACGATCGCATAGTTGAGGATTTTGATTCAGTGTGATCGCATATGGTGGTTGTGCGATAACATAGGGCATTTTGAGAGCTTGGAAATTTGTTATACGCGATCGCAGGGGCTGGAATGCGATCTCATAAGAGGAAATTCTGAGGATTTAAATTTGTGCTATGCGATCGCAATAGCAGGGATGTGATCGCATAGAGTATTAACTGGGCGACAGAAGTGTTTTTAATAGCATTTCATCCGCGACCTATCCCCATTTTCCTCCATTTTTGCACACCTTGGGAGCTTGTTGGTAGAATATTAAGGGGATTTCATTGGCAAGTAATTGGAGATAAGTCTCATGGTCTTAATACATCATTTTATCAAAGAATTTTCCATTAGTTCTCTGAAATTGGGCATGAATTGAGGAAGTTAGAGCTTGGAATTTTGCTATGTAAAATCGTAATTTGGTGACTCATTTGAACTCCGATTTTGATAAGTTTTATATGAACGGAATCGTGGTGACAAGTGGATTCTGAAAATATGAATTTTGTAATTTTTTGAGAAGCGGGCTCAAGGCTTGGGGCTCGGGTTTTGGCAACTTCGTGTTTTTGGGAGGTTTTCGAGTCTTTTCGATTGGGTTATGATTCATTAGCCTATTTTGATGTATTCTTATTGGTTTTGATCAGATTTGGCATTCGAGGAGGTCGATTTGCAAGGAAAACGCAAGGCGAGCTAAGACGTTGGCCGGTTCGAGGTGAGTGGTAATTATGAATGATATACTAAGGGTTTGAAACCTCGTATTTGCACTATACAGTGCTATGTTGAGATGAAACATGCATCGTATGATGAGCGTGGTGATATTGTGACTAGGGATTCGGACTTAGTTCATCCCGATTGATGGTTTACTATATTTCTTGGCTGAGACTGAGCTTATATCTGTATAATAGGACTAGTTGCCATGTTTGGGGCCTTATGCCCATTTGTAGAACCTTAGGGAATCCTGTGGAGCTAAATGACCCCTATATCTGTTGAACACATACTCTCAGTTGTAATCTTAGCTGTATATTTTAACATGAACTAGTATTAGAAATGTACTTTGAAGGACAATACCTAAGGTTGAATACCCTGATCTAGCTGAGTGGGCCCGAGAGGCCAAGTCTATATTGACTGAGATGGGTCGAGGACCATGGTGAGGTATAGATATATATACCGAATCGGGCAGCACAGCGTAGCAGTATATACATATACATGTATCAGATCGGACTGCACGCCGTAGTGATATATTGGATTGGACTGCACGCTATAGTAATATGTATGGATCGGACTGCACGTCGCGGTATTATAGCGCTTGGGCTGAAGGAGCCCCTCCGGAGTCTGCGCACAGCCCCAGCGAGTGTTGTTACTATTATATTGGATCGGGGTGTTACGCCACAACATTATATATATTATATTGGATCGGGATACACGCCAAAGCAGTATTAGTAAGGATCGGGTTGCGTGTCGCAGCAGTGTTGGATAACTGTTGTATATATATATATATATTGGATCGGGCTACACGCCCCATCAGTATTAGTAAGGATCGGGCTGCACGCCACATCAGTGTTGTATCAGTGTGAAATAGTAGTAGACTGAAACTGGACTCTTCACCTTAGAAATGTGATTACCTGTACTGTTACCCTTAGAATTGTTTAGTGTTCTTACAGGTGTTCTTATTTTCAGCTATTATTTATTGCTACTACTCACTGAGTTGGAAGTACTCACTCTACTCTATGCACGTTGTGTGGAGATACAGGGATCTAGGAGGGTAGTTGAGCTATACATTGTTGTCTTTCCAGCTGTTAAGGAGACATCGAGGTAGCTGCCGGCGTCCGCAGGAATCGATCTCTCCCTTCCTCTACCTATCTTTTATTTATCCTGCTTAGACTCAGTTGTATAGATTTTATTCTATTGTTAGAGGCTCAGACTTGTGAGACCGGATCAGTTGGGCTGTTATTTCGGTTGTTTTACATTCCACATCGTTTTACTATTATGAAAACAAGCTATTTGACTTTAAATGAAATATCCTTAACTTAATAATTGAACTGGTTATTTGGAAATGATCGAGCTTGCCTAGCAATGTATTGTGACGACCCAAAGGGTCATCACTTATTTTATTAATCATTTCGAGCTTCTGAGGCCTTGAAAACCTCATTCCATGTTGCCTCGATTTACGTGCACAATCCGAGCATGTAGCCGGAAAGTTTTTGTGATATAAAATATGAATTCTATGAGAAATGTGGATAAAAATGATATTAATATTGATATGGTTAACTTCGGTCAACATTTTTGGTAAACGGATCCGGACCCGAGATTGGGTGGTCCCGAGAGGTCCGTAGGAAAATATGGGATTTGGACATGCGTCCGGAGTCGAATTCTGAGGCCTAGAGCCCAAGTTATGAATTTTTCTATGAAATTGTTTTTGATGTAATTGTTAAAGGAAATGAATTAATTGACCTTGGTATCGGGCTCGTATTTTGGTTCCGACGCCCGGTACAAGTCTTAAATATTATATATGTGATTTCGGTAAAGTTTGGTGACATTCGGATGTCGTTTGAGATGTTTTGGACCTTGAGTTCCAAGTTTGAAAGTTTTGAAAAAAAAACCAAAAGTATGAAAATCATGCAATTGAGGCTTGATTTGATGAAAAGATGTGATATTGGCGATGTGATCGCACGAACAAGTTCATAATGTGTTTTTATGTTGTGTACATGTTTGGTTTGGAGCCCGGGGAGCTCGGGTAAAGATTTGATAGGCCGTTGGATTAAATTCTGAATTTTTGAACTGCTGGTTTTTCACCCGGCTGTTGGCTTCGCAATTCCGAAGCATTTCTCGCAATTGCGAAGGGGGCAGAACAAGGCAGGGTTCGCAAATGCGAACCCTGATCGCAAATGCAAAACCCCTCATAACCCAGCCTTGTTCGCAAATGCGAGCAATAGTTCGCAAATGCGAACATCCCCTTGTCCTGCCTATGTTCGCAAATGCGAACAATAGTTCGCAAATGCGAACAATGCCCTTTACTGCCTGTGTTCGCAAATGCGAACAATGCTTCGCAAATGCGAAGCATTCTTCGCAAATGCGAAGGTCCCTCAGCCCAGCCTTGTTCGTAAATGCGAACAAATGTTCGCATTTGCGAAAGACCCTAGAGGCCAGCCTGGTTCGCAAATGCGAACATATGTTCGCAAATGCGAAGCCCCAGATTTGCCTTGGCTTCGCAAATGCGAACAAAAGTTCGCAAATGCGAACTTCCGAGCCTTAGCTTATTTTTCAAACTCCAGAAATTGGTCGGGGTTCGCAATTGCGAACCCATGTTCGCAAATGCGAACACAGAGACCTGTAAAACACGATTTTCGGTTCATTTCTTCACTTTTTACAAACCAAAAACACCCATTTGCGATTCTTCACGGATTCCTTCTTCATCAAAACAATTGTAAGTCACTTTTTACTTAATTCTTTCAATTCCTAACATCATTAAAATGTTTTTCATTAAAAATCAAAGGTTTTCATGGTAGAATTTCTTGTTTTTGTTAGAAAATAGGGTTTTTCATAAATTGGGGAATTGGACCTCGAATTGAGGTCCGATTTTGAAACAAATCATATACATGAACTCGTGGGGGGATGGATAACCGGATTTTGGTCCTAACCCCGAGTTCCGACCATGTGGGCCCGGGGTTGAAATTCACTATTTCGGGCGCAGAATGTTGTAAAAGTTGTATTTGATCTTAAGAATTAGTTTGTTGAGTAGTATTGATGATATTAAATCAATTGTGTATAGATACGATTGGATTGGAGCCAAATTTGAAAGAAAAAGATATTTCCACGGATTGAATTGTTCATAAACATTCGAGGTAAGTGTTTGTTCTATCCTAGCTTGAGGGAATAGGATTATGTGTTATGTGTTATGTGATCGAGTGCGGTGTATGGGCTGTGGTGACGAGCATCCATACACTGGCGTCTAGTATGACCGTGAGTCGTTGGAAAATGATTATTTTGAGATATATTAGAGATGAATTGTTATTGTTTCCCCCTTGTCGGGACTTGTTGTGAAGATGATTATTGATTGCCCTTGTTGGGACAGTTTATGAATTACTGCTTCTTTCTTTGCCCTTAACTGTGATTGTTATTTGGGTGAGGAAGAGTGATAATGCACGAAGGGTGATGCCGTGCCATGTTTATTTATTTATGCACGAAGGTTAATGTCGTGCCATGTTTTATTGACTATGCACGAAGGATCATGCCGTGCCCCTGTTATTGAACCATGTACGAAGGATCATGCCGTACTATGGATGTGAGGATGAGAGTAAAAGCACGAAGGGTGATGCCGTGTACTTTATTTGCTTATTTGGTGAGGATGAGAGTAAAAGCACGAAGGGTGATGCCGTGTACTTTATTTGCTTATTTGGTGAGGATGAGAGTAAAAGCAAGAAGGGTGATGCCGTGTACTTTATTTGCTTATTTGGTGAGGATGAGAGTAAAAGCACGAAGGGTGATGCCGTGCAACTGCTTGCTATTCCTTGACTTGATATTACTTGTGTTTCCATTATACTTTGATTTTCCTTGTGAATTTATTAACTGTTGTTAATTGTTGAATTCTTTGAGATATTCCTTATTGTGTTATTACTTGGTTATTTCTTGTTATTCCTGTGGTATACATATATATTGAATTGCACAGGTTTATGTGGGTGTCTGGTCCTAGGCTTGTCACTACTTCGCCGGGATAGGCCAGGCACTTACCGGCACATGGGGTCGGTTGTGCTGATACTACACTTCTGTGCGTTTTTGCACAGGTCCAGGTTACGATCAGGAGCAGCAGCAGCAATAAATCGATTGCGTGGGAGTTGATCATATTTGAGACCGAGGTAGCTTGCAGACGTCCGCAGGCCCGGCGTCTCTCTCTTTATTTATGTTATTAGCTGTAGTCTCTTTGTTCCGAGACAAACAGAATTATGTTATATTTCCTTCGGACTTTTATGTGTAGTATTCCATAGTAGTTCGTGAGTTGGTGACTCCACGTCTTGGGTAGAGTATTTCAGTATGATTTTCACTTTGTTATTAGTTATTTCTATTTCGATAAAGTATTCCGCATTTATTTAATTAAAATTGTGTTAAAAACAGGATAGTATGAATACAGTGGCTTGCCTAGCTACGACGAGTAGGCGCCATCACGATCCCAATGTTGGGGAAAAAATCCGGGTCGTGACAAGTTGGTATCAGAGCTCTAGGTTACATAGGTCTCACCACTCACGAACAAGCTTAGTAGAGTTTGAGAGGTAGGTACGGAGACGTCTGTACTTGTCCTCCGGAGTCTATTGAGTTAGGAAAGAGTCTCTCATTTGTTCTTTCTTATCGTGCGAATTTGTTCTTCAAAGTGTTAAAGTTAAATTTCCACTCTTGTCTTCCCACGAATGGCGTAGTCACGTACCGCTTATCCAGCCGAACAATGGCACAGGCTGGTGATAGATCAAATATGCCTTCAAAAGTTTTACGGAGGACGTGGTAGGGGTAGAACTCAGCCCCCAGGCAGCTACTCCGGAGGTGGAGCCTCATATTGAGATTGACGAGGAGGTTCCGGTTCCGGCAGCTCCAGTGGGCCCAGCTCGGGTCCTAGGAGAGGCTTTATTTACCCGGATCTCCGAGATGCTTTGGTCAGAATAGCGGGATTCATGGACAGCATTGCCAGAGCGGGTTTATTATCAGTTGCCCCAGCCGCTTCTCAGGCTGGAGGAGGGGCCCAGACTCCTATTGCTCATACTCTGGAGCCAGTAGCTCCTCAGCCTCAGGCACCAGTAGTTCAGCCAGCTGTGGCCACTCAGTCAGGTACCACGGCTCATGCTGGTAATGGAGCGGCCATGACTTCTGATTCGTTATGGAGGCTTGATCGGTTCTCCAAGCTATTTACCACTACATTCAGTGGAGCCGCATCAGAGGATCCTCGGGACTTCTTATTCAGTTGTCATGAGATTCTAAAGACTATGGGGATCGTGGAGACAAACGGAGTTGACTTCTGTACCTTCAGGCTTGCAGGATCCGCCAAGACTTGGTGGAGAGATTATTGCTTGACTCGACCAGCAGGGTCCCCAGCTTTATCATGGGATCAGTTTGCGGAACTATTTATGGAGAAGTTTCTCCCTGCTACTCGGCGGGATGTACTTCGGAGGCAGTTTGAGCGCCTCCATTAGGGCACTATGACAGTTACACAGTATGAGATGAGATTTGTCGATTTGGCTCGTCATGCGGTGGTGATACTTCCCACGGAGCGGGAGAGGGTCCGCAGGTTTATAGATGGGCTTAATCAGCCGATTAGACTCCAGATGGCTATGGGCGTGGGGAGTGACATATCATTTCAGAAGGCAGCCAATGCAGCACGCAGAGTTGAGATGGCTCTCGCTAGAGGAGGCGGTTATTCTTCGGATAAGAGGCCTCGTCATTCGGGTAGGTTTGGTGCTTCTTCCTCTGGTAGCAGAGAATCCTTTGATAGAGGCCAGTCCTCCAGGCCTTTTCATTCCGCCCTTCAGGCTTCACAGGGTGGACCAGGTGATCGCGGTTTTCGGGGGCATTATTCAGACCAGCCTCCTATTAATGCTCAGCCTCTTCAGAGTGTTCGTGGAGGCCATTCAGGTCGTCAGGGCCGGCAGCCCTATTAGTCTAAGAGTTGCTACGGTTGTGGTGACCCAGGTCATTTTATCAGGTATTGCCCTTTAGCAGCGGGCAACTCTCAGCAGCGAGGTCCTCGTCCTATGATTTAGGCCCCAGCTGACCCTCAGCCTGCCCAGCCAGCCGAGGCGGGGGTAGAGATTATAGAGGTGGAGGTCGAGACCGTAGAGTTGGAGACCGTCCAGCCAGAGGTAGAGGTCAGCCAGTTGATGGTCGTCCTAGAGACGCAGCTCAGAGGGGAGGTGCGGATCCCCGATTCTATGCTTTACCAGCCAGGCCAGAGGCAGAGGCATCAGATGCTGTGATTACAGGTACTATTCTTGTGTGTGGCAGAGGTGCTTCAGTATTATTTGACCATGAATCTACATATTCCTATGTGTCTTCCTATTTTGCACCGTATTTGGCCGTGTCCAGCTATGCTCTGGATATTCCGGTTTATGTGGCTACACCAGTGGGTGACTCCATTGTAGTCGATCTGGTGCATCGTTCGTGCGTAGTTATATTTGGGGGTCTTGAGACCCGTGTTGATCTATTGCTTTTGGATATGGTATATTTTGATGTCATATTGGGGATGGACTGGTTGTCCCCATACCATGCTATTCTTGATTGCCATGCTAAGGCTGTGACCTTAGCCTTGCCAGAATCACCCCGATTAGAGTGGAAGGGTACCTCAAGCCACTCCGTTCGCACTGTTATTTCTTATGTTAAGGCTCGACGCATGGTCGAGAAGGGGTGTCTAGCTTATCTGGCTTATGTTCGTGATTCCAGCGCAGAGGTTCCTTCCATTGAGTCGGTCCCTATTGCACGGGAGTTTCCTGAGGTTTTTCCTTCAGACCTGCCGGGCATGCCACCCGACAGGGATATTGATTTCTGTATTGATCTGGCACCGGGCACTCATCCCATCTCTATTCCACCCTATCATATGGCCCCGCCGGAGCTAAAAGAGTTGAAAGATCAGTTGCAAGACCTTCTTGAGAAGGGCTTTATTGGGCCCAGTGTTTCCCCCTAGGGAGCACCTGTATTATTTGTAAAGAAGAAAGATGGCTCGATGCGGATGTGTATTGATTACCGGCAGTTAAACAAGGTGACTATCAAAAATAAATATCCACTGCCGAGGATTGATGATTTGTTTGACCAGCTCCGGGGAGCGAGGGTATTCTCTAAGATAGACTTGAGGTCAGGCTACCATCAGCTGAAGATCAGGGCGGCTGACATTCCTAAGACAGCCTTTCGCTCTAGATATGGGCATTATGAGTTCTTGGTCATGTCCTTCGGGTTGACCAATGCCCCGGCAGCATTCATGGAGTTGATGAATCGGGTATTCAGGCCTTACTTAGATCTGTTCGTGATAGTCTTCATAGATGACATCCTGGTGTACTCCCGCAGCCAGGAAGAGCACGAGCAGCACCTCAGAGTGGTTCTTCAGACTCTGAAAGATAACCGGCTATATGCCAAATTTTCTAAATGTGAGTTCTGGCTGAGTTCGGTAGCATTTCTGGGTCACATTGTATCAGTGGAAGGTATTCAGGTAGACCCAAAGAAGATTGAGGCAGTCCAGAATTGGCCTCGACCAGCTTCAGTGACTCAGAGATCCGGAGTTTCTTGGGATTAGCAGGTTACTACCGTCGTTTTGTAGAGGGGTTTTCTTCTATTGCAGCCCCGATGACCGGGTTGACCCAGAAGGGTGTCCAGTTTCAGTGGTCAGAGGAGTGTGAGGCGAGCTTTCAGAAGCTCAAGACGGCCTTGACCACCGCACCAGTGTTGGTACTACCTACAGGTACAGGGCCTTATACAGTTTATTGTGACGCATCTCGTACAGGGCTTGGAGCGGTATTGATGCGGGATGGTAAGGTTATCGCTTATGCTTCGAGGCAGTTAAAAATACATGAGAAGAATTATCCAGTTCATGATCTTGAGTTAGCAGCAGTGGTTCATGCCTTAAAGATCCTGGAGGCATTATCTATATGGTGTGACATGTGAGGTGTACACTGATCACAAAAGCTTACAGTACTTGTTCAAGTAGAAGGAGTTGAATCTACGACAGCGGAGATGGTTAGAGTTGCTAAAAGACTATGATGTTACTATCTTATATCACCCAGGTAAGGCCAATGTGGTGGCCGATGCTTTGAGTAGAAAGTATGCCAGCATGGGTAGTCTTGCATACATTCCGGTCAGTCAGAGACCATTAGCTCTAGATGTTCAGGCCTTAGCCAACCGGTTCATGAGATTAGACATTTCTGAGCCTAGCAGGGTGTTAGCCTGCACGGTCGCTCGTTCTTCTTTATTAGAGCATATCCGTGAGGGGCAATTTGATGATCCTCATTTGCGTGATTTGAGAGATACAGTACAGCGGGGAGGTGCCACACAGGTAAATCTAGATGATGATGGGGTATTGAAATTGCAGGGTCGAGTTTGTGTGCCAAATGTCGAAGGGATTCGAGAGTTGATCTTAGCAGAGGCCCACAGTTCGCGGTATTCTATTCACCCAGGTGCCGCGAAGATGTACCAGGACTTACGGCAACATTATTGGTGGCGTAGAATGAAGAAAGATATCATTGCGTATGTCGCTCGGTGTCTAAATTGTCGGCAGGTGAAATATGAGCACCAGAGGCCTGGTGGTGTATTCCAGAGGATTGAGATTCCCGAGTGGAAATGGGAGCGGATCACTATGGACTTCGTTACTGGACTTCCTTTGACTCGGAGGAAATTTGATGCTATTTGGGTCATTGTTGATAGGCTGACCAAGTCAGCTCACTTTATTCCAGTATTTGTCTCCTACTCGTCGGAGAGGTTAGTGGAGGTTTACATTAGGGAGATTGTTTGTCTCCATGGGGTGCCAGTATCTATTATCTCTGATCGGGGAACGCAGTTTACCTCGCGGTTCTGGAGATCGGTCCAGCGGGAGTTAGGCACCCAGGTTCAGTTGAGTACAGCATTTCATCCTCGGACGGATGGCCAGTCCGAGAGGACTATTCAGATTCTTGAGGACATGCTTCGAGCCTGTGTTATTGATTTCGGAGGCTCGTGGGACCTGTTTCTACCATTAGCGGAGTTCGCCTACAATAACAGTTACCAATCTAGCATACAGATGGCTCCGTATGAGTCGTTGTATGGTAGGCGATGTCGATCACCAGTTGGATGGTTTGAACCGGGAGAGGCTCGGTTGTTGGGTACAGACTTAGTTCCGGAGGCCTTGGATAAGGTCAAAATTATCCAGGAGAGATTGCGTGCCACTCAGTCCAGAGAGAAGACTTATGCGGATCGTAAGGTTCGAGATGTAGATTTCATGGTTGGTGAGCGAGTATTGCTCCGAGTGTCGCCTAGGAAGGGCGTGATGAGGTTCGGGAAGAAGGGCAAGCTCAGCCCTAGGTATATTGGTCCATTTGAGATTCTAGACAGAGTGGGAGGGGTGGCTTACAGATTAGCTTTGCCGCCTAGCTTATCAGCCGTGCATCCGGTTTTTCATGTATCTATGCTTCGGAGATACCACGGCGATCCCACACATGTATTAGACTTCAGTACTGTCCAATTGGACAATGAACTATCTTACGAGGAGGAGCCGGTGGCCATTCTAGACCGGCGATCCCACACATGTGTTTTCCTTCTGTGCGTGTTCAGTGGAAAGGTCAGCCTCCTGAGGCATCGACCTGGGAGTCCGAGTCTGATATGCGGAGCCGCTACCCACATTTGTTCCCCGACTCAGGTACTTCCTTCTCTTGTCCGTTCGAGGACGAACGGTTGTTTTAGAGGTGGAGATTGTGACGACCCAAAGGGTCATCACTTATTTTATTAATCATTTCGAGCTTCCGAGGCCTTGAAAACCTCATTCCATGTTGCCTCGATTTACGTGCACAATCCGAGCATGTAGCCGGAAAGATTTTGTGATAGAAAATATGAATTCTATGAGAAATGTGGATAAAAATGATATTAATATTGATATGGTTGACTTCGGTCAATATTTTTGGTAAACGGATCCGGACCCGAGATTGGGTGGTCCCGAGAGGTCCGTAGGAAAATATGGGACTTGGACATGCGTCCGGAGTCGAATTCTGAGGCCTAGAGCCCAAGTTATGAATTTTTCTATGAAATTGTTTTTGATGTAATTGTTAAAGGAAATGAATTAATTGACCTTGGTATCGGGCTCGTATTTTGGTTCCGACGCCCGGTACAAGTCTTAAATATTATATATGTGATTTCGGTAAAGTTTGGTGACATTCGGATGTCGTTTGAGATGTTTTGGACCTTGAGTTCCAAGTTTGAAAGTTTTGAAAAAAAAACCAAAGGTATGAAAATCACGCAATTGAGGCTTGATTTGATGAAAAGATGTGATATTGGCGATGTGATCGCACGAACAAGTTCATAATGTGTTTTTGATGTTGTGTACATGTTTGGTTTGGAGCCCGGGGAGCTCGGGTAAAGATTTGATAGGCCGTTGGATTAAATTCTGAATTTTTGAACTGCTGGTTTTTCACCCAGCTGTTGGCTTCGCAATTGCGAAGCATTTCTTGCAATTGCGAAGGGGGCAGAACAAGGCAGGGTTCGCAAATGCGAACCCTGATCGCAAATGCGAAGCCCCTCATGACCCAGTCTTGTTCGCAAATGCGAGCAATAGTTCGCAAATGCGAACATCCCGTTGTCCTGCCTATGTTCGCAAATGCGAACAATGCCCTTTACTGCCTGTGTTCGCAAATGCGAACACTGCCCTTTCCAGCCCGGTTCGCAAATGTGAACATATGTTCACAAATGCGAAGCCCCCAGATTTGCCTTGGCTTCGCAAATGCGAACAAAAGTTCGCAAATGCGAACACTGCCCTTTCCAGCCTGGTTCGCAAATGCGAACATATGTTCGCAAATGCGAAGCCCCCACATTTGCCTTGGCTTCGCAAATGCGAACAAAAGTTCGCAAATGCGAACTTCCCAGCCTTAGCTTATTTTTCAAACTCCAGAAATTGGTCGGGGTTCGCAATTGCGAACCCATGTTCGCAAATGCGAACACGGAGACCTGTAAAACACGATTTTCAGTTCATTTCTTCACTTTTTACAAACCAAAAACACCCATTTGCGATTCTTCACGGATTCCTTCTTCATCGAAACAATTGTAAGTCACTTTTTACTTAATTCTTTCAATTCCTAACATCATTAAAATGTTTTTCATTAGAAATCAAAGGTTTTCATGGTAGAATTTCTTTTTTTTGTTAGAAAATAGGGTTTTTCATAAATTGGGGAATTGGACCTCGAATTGAGGTCCGATTTTGAAACAAATCATATACATGAACTCGTGGGGGGATGGGTAACCGGATTTTGGTCCTAACCCCGAGTTCCGACCATGTGGGCCCGGGGTTGAAATTCACTATTTCGGGCGGAATGTTGTAAAAGTTGTATTTGGTCTTAAGAATTAGTTTGTTGAGTAGTATTGATGATATTAAATCAATTGTGTATGGATACGATTGGATTGGAGCCAAATTTGAAAGAAAAAGACATTTCCACGGATTGAATTGTTCATAAACATTCGAGGTAAGTGTTTGTTCTATCCTAGCTTGAGGGAATAGGATTATGTGTTATGTGTTATGTGATCGAGTGCGGTGTATGGGCTGTGGTGACGAGCATCCATACACTGGCGTCTAGTATGACGGTGAGTCATTGGAAAATGATTATTTTGAGATATATTACAGATGAATTGTTATTGTTTCCCTCTTGTCGGGACTTGTTGTGAAGATGATTATTGATTGCCCTTGTTGGGACAGTTTATGAATTACTGCTTCTTTCTTTGCCCTTAACTATGATTGTTATTTGGGTGAGGAAGAGTGATAATGCACGAAGGGTGATGCCGTGCCATGTTTATTTATTTACGCACGAAGGTTAATGCCGTGCCATGTTTTATTGACTATGCACGAAGGATCATGTCGTGCCCTGTTATTGAACCATGTACGAAGGATCATGCCGTACTATGGATATGAGGATGAGAGTAAAAGCACGAAGGGTGATGCCGTGTACTTTATTTGCTTATTTGGTGAGGATGAGAGTAAAAGCACGAAGGGTGATGCCGTGTACTTTATTTGCTTATTTGGTGAGGATGAGAGTAAAAGCACGAATGGTGATGCCGTGCAACTGCTTGCTATTCCTTGACTTGATATTACTTGTGTTTCCATTATACTTTGATTTTCCTTGTGAATTTATTAACTGTTGTTAATTGTTGAATTCTTTGAGATATTCCTTATTGTGTTATTACTTGGTTATTTCTTGTTATTCTGTAGTATACATATATATTGAATTGCACAGGTTTATGTGGGTGTCTGGTCCTAGGCTTGTCACTACTTCGCCGGGATAGGCCAGGCACTTACCAGCACATGGGGTCGATTGTGCTGATACTACACTTCTGTGCGTTTTTGCACAGGTCCAGGTTACGATCAAGAGCAGCAGCAACAGTAAATCGATTGCGTGGGAGTTGATCATATTTGAGACTGAGGTAGCTTCCAGACGTCCGCAGGCCCGGCGTCTCTCTCTTTATTTAAGTTATTAGTTGTAGTCTCTTTGTTCCGAGACAAACAGAATTATGTTATATTTCCTTCGGACTTTTATGTGTAGTATTCCATAGTAGTTCGTGAGTTGGTGACTCCATGTCTTGGGTAGAGGATTTTAGTATGATTTTCACTTTGTAATTAGTTATTTCTATTTCGATAAAGTATTCCGCATTTATTTAATTAAAATTGTGTTAAAACAGGATAGTATGAATACAGTGGCTTGCCTAGCTACCACGAGTAGGCGCCATCACGATCCCGATGTTAGGGAAAAAATCTGGGTCGTGATAGTGTTGGGCGCCATCATGACCGTGGTTTGGGTCGTGAGATGGACCTTAAGGTTCATTGAAATTAGAGGCACTACCAACTTGTAGATCCTGTTTAAAAGGAAATTTGACTAAAGGTTGTTTCCCTTCAAACGGAAATAAAGCTAGTGATAAGCTAGAATGAATTCCTTATGATTTGTATGGTTAAATGAACATACTGGTGAGAGATAGTTTTGGATTTTTTTGTGCCGTTCATAAATGATTGCTCAAAATATTAATATATTTATTTGATGCACCATAAGACGTAATGAATTAAGTAAATCAAAATTTTAAGACTTGAAACGGAGAAGCACCAAGGAAATGTATTAAGTTACTGCAATTTGATTGTAGTAGCAAACACCTCTCTAAAGAGTTCTTTGTGTATGCGTCCTGCCATGGTCCTATCGCGGTTACGCCAAGACCACGACCAGAGTGGCCTTTAGAATCTGCAGCAGTGTTCTGAAGGCCAATTACTTATCAGAATAAGGGATTACATATCAATTGACTACACCGTAAATTTCATAATAGAGTGGTGTGGTAGAAAGAAGAAATAAGTCTTTTTTGGACATGGATGGATCAATGACGTGTTATTCAGATTCCCTTATTTATTTTTGGAATATTTCCTGGAAACTACAAATTACATTCTGAATTTAGTTCCTTCTAAGTTACCTATTACATCTATAGAATAATGGACTGAATGTAAGCACAGTTTGTGGCATATTCAGATATAGGATTGTCCTGCATATGTGTTGAAAGGGAAAGCGGATATGTAAGTTGGAACTAAAAATGGATAGGTGCATGTTTATTGAATATCCAAGAAAATGAATGGAGTTTTATTTCATTGTCCTAAAACAAATAAGCCAAATTGACGTTCAAGAACATCAAAACCCACAAGTCGGAGTTGACGTTCCATTGTATTTAAGTAGTGGGAGAATGTTAATAGACATGATATGTCTTTTATCCAGTGGGAGTGATGTTTGAACGTTGAACACTTTAGTAAGAAGTCACTAATATTTCAATGTCGTGAGGTAATGAAGGTAATATTAGTAGTACTTCGTCGTAGCGGGAGAAAGCTAAAGAAAATCATACTTTGGAATACACTCTTGGGATAGTTTCGGTAACAGGATCCCAGAATAGTTCAATACCAAACTAGATAGTTACGACAAAGAACTAGTGGACAAATGTTGCATCAGATATAACTTGGCCAGATTTTTTAACAAAATCTTATTTGGGCAAGGTTTCTAATAGTCATGTAAATGAATGCCTGAGAAAGTTGTAGATATATGGTTATGAGTCTAAGTGGGAGATTATTGGGGCATATACTATTGACCATGCATTCGGATATAGTATATTCTAATAATTTTCATGGTTAAAAGTCTAAGTGGGAGATTGTTGGGATATATACTATTAACCATGCGTTTGGTTTAGATATAATATTTTTTATGATACAATTATTTATTCAGTTTCAATAAAGTTTTAAATAGATCATATATTAGTTTGTATCCTTTGCTTATATAGTAAATGATTTAGTGTATAGAGTTTAGCTTATACACGGAAGATTAAATCATGTGTTCTTATAAGTATAAAGTTTGAGTTCACAATCTAATGATGGAATTGGACAACCCATCATGAATGATTGTAGCACAAGATTAAATATAGTTGTGACGACCCGGCCCGTCGTCACGGGAATTACCACCCCGTTATGTTGAAATTTTATGTTTTATGCTTTTATATCAGTGTTAAAGTCTATCGGGTGAGTTAGGAGTGAATTGGATTGAAAATGAGGCATATAGCCTTTGTGAAGGAAACTTGAATAAGGAAAGTCAACCCGGAGTTGACTATTTGGTTAGAGGGCTCGGAATCGGATTCTGATGATTCGGTTAGTTCCAGGAGGTGATTTGTGACTTAGGGGAACGATCGGAATTGAATTTGGAGGCCCGGTGTAGTTTTAGGCTTGAATTGGCGAAGGTTGAATTTTGGCGAAATCCGAACGGTAGGTGAGATTTTGATCCGGGGGTCGGAATGGAATTCCGACAGTTGCAGTGGCTCCGTTAGGTGATTTTGGATGTGCCTGCAAAATTTCAGGTCATTCGGACGTCATTTGGTCGGGTTTTTGATCGAATGTGTAATTCGGAAAGCTTTAAGAAATTTAGGCTTGAATCCGTGTGTAATTGGTGATTTTGATGTTTAGGGTGGTGTTTTTATGATTGGAACAAGTTCGTATCGTGTTTTGGAGTATGTTGGTGGTTTTCGTTGGGGTCCCGGGGCCCTCGGGTTGATTTCGGGGGTCCAAACGGACCAATTTGTGCCAAAAGGCACTGCTGTTCTGCTGCAATAATTGCAGAGAATTTTTGTTCATCGCGATCGCGGGAGGTGTGATGCGATCGCGTAAGGTCGACTGGTTGTGCATCGCGATCGCGTGGTGATGTCTGCGATCGCGTAGGTCAATGGCGGAATGCAGTGCGATCGCGATTGGGTTCACGCGATCGCGTAAGGTCAAGTCCGGATGCAATGCGATCGCGTGGCTGGAGTTGCGATCGCGTAGGGATCTTCTGTTGTTCACTGCGATCGCGTGCCAAAGGCTGCGATCGCGTAGAGGAAAAATAGGCCCCAGGGATTTGTGCATCGCGATCGCGTGCCAAAGGCTGCGATCGCGTAGGGTTAATTGGCCTGGCAGTGAGTTTAAGTTCAGAACAGAACCAGTCGCGGGTTTCATACCCAAAATGCCATTTTTGAGTTCCAAGAGAAGAAATTGACGGGAATTGCTGGTAATTCATCGGGGATTCGTTGGAGGTAAGTTTTGTGGCTTAATTACATCATTTTAACATGAAATCCTTGGTTAAATCCCTGTAAATGGAAGATTAAAGGTGGGTTTGAGCCCTAGGCCTAAATTAAAGAAAAACACCGATTTGAGTGGGCAAATGGAGTCCGATTTTGGTAAATTTTATATGCCTAGACTCGTATCGAGATGAGGATTCCGAATATGTGATTTTTGTAATTTTTCGACAAGTGTACCAAAAGTCGGGTTTTGACAACTTGTGGGTTTTGATATAAATTGGGTTATTTCGAATGAATTTCGTGAAATTAGCGTATATTGATGCATTCTCTATGATTTTGAGCAGATTTGGCACCCGATGAGATTGATTTGCGAGGCAAGCGCAAGGCGGATTGAAGCTTCTACTGGTTCGAGGTGAGTGGTAGTAGTAAATAATGTACTGAGGGTTTGAAACCCCGTACTAGCACTTCAGAGTGCTATATTGAGATGAGACACGCGTTCTATGACGGGCGTGGTGACATTGTGATTGGGGGTTCGGACTTAGTCCTTCCCGACTAATAGTATACTGTGTTGTATGACTGTTACTGATATTACAACTATACAATAGGGCTAAAAGCCATGTTTGGGGCTTTGTGCCGATCTGTAGAGCATTAGGGAACCTATAGAGCTAGGTGACCCTTATATCATGTTGGAAACATACACTCAGTCGTAGCTCTAGCTGTATAGCATCATATGAGCCCGTACTAGATGTGTACATTGAGAGAGATTATCTAGGGTGGAATTCCCTGTTCTAGCTGAGTGGTCCTGAAAGGCCAAGTCTATACTGATTGAGATGAGATAGGGTCAAGGACCCACCGTGATATACATTATATTGGGCCTGAGAGGCCAAGTACATACTGACTGGGATAGGGTCGAGGACCCATTATGAGGTATTATATATATATACCTATATTGGATCGGACTGCCGCAGCACTATATGTATTGGATCAGACTGCACGTCGCAGTAATGTATATGTGGATTGGACTACACGCCGCAGTGATATACATGTGGAACGGACTGCACGCCGCAGTATTATTGCGCTTGGGCTGTAGGAGCCCCTTCGGAGTCCGAGTCCGCACACATTCTCAGTGAGCGCTGGTGTATATCATGGGATCGGGCTGCACGCCGCAACAGTATAGAGATATATACATATATATATTGGATCGGACTGCACGCCGCAGTAATATTTGTGTGGATCGTGCTGCACGCCGCAGTATTATAGTGCTTGGGCCTAGGGAGCCCCTCCGAAGTCCGTATACACCCCCAGTGAGCGCCGTCGACGTTAAATGGAGCGGGCTGCGCGCCGCAGCGGTATATGTATTGGAGCGGGCTGCACGCCGCAACATTATACTTAATCATATCCTATTATCTACTTAAATACTTATACATTATAGACATAGGCATGTGTCTTTATATGTTGAGATGGCCGTACACCGAAGGGGTACGAGTGAGGGTTGGATCAGTGTAGAATCTTGTAGAGATAAACGTGGACTGGAGATTTGAGTATTTCTATAGTGATGACGTACCTGTGAGGGTTGCCTTAGAAATGCTAAGTGATAGCACAGGAGTTCTTACCTTCAGTTATTATTTATTATTGTTACTCACTGAGTTGAAATATACTCACCCCACTCCCCTGCACTTTCTGTGCAGATCCACAGGTGCCCGAGAGCAGTTGAGACATTGTAGCTGCTGATCCTTGTCTACTTTTGCGGAGATTACGAGGTAGCTGCCAGCGTCCGCAGAGCTTGTTTTCTCCTTCTTTATCATCTTGTTGATTTCCTATTATCCTAGACTTGGTTGTATTAGGATGCTATTCTGTAGAGGCTCAGTCTCGTGACACCACGATATGGTTGGGACCGTATTTTGTATGTTTTACATTTCGTTTATCACCTGATATGAGCATTTACTGTTTAAGTTTAATTTGATTAATAACTGGCTGGCTTAAGGGATAATATGGTCGGGCTTGCCTAGCATTGTGTTGGGTGCCATCACGACCAGGGTTTGGGTCGTGACAATAGTTTATCTTGATTATGGGGATAGTTTAATTCCAACTTCTTGTGCTAGTACGTTTTGTATGTATTGAACGAACCAAGTAGAGATAAGTATTTTATACTAACTTAATAAAATAAACTCTCTAGCTATTTAAATGTACTTATACTCTTAATCTTAATATAATTATTATGAGCTGTGTATATTATTATTATTTTGATTTATTAAAAGGCGAGATTCTCTCGTGGGTCAACATGCCTGGTAAATTGGATAATAATGATATACATTCGCGAAGTAATAATTAGTTGATGGAATCCATGTCTCGGTTTAGAGATTGATGATGCACCTTTATGAAAGCTTATAAGTTTTCATGTGTAAATCCGGCCGGTGGATTTTGTATCCGACACATGAAATAAGTTAAGCGAAAGTCTAAAGAAAATAATCAATAAATTAAATTGTCAGTAATTTAATTTAATTGCTTAGTATCTAAATCTTAACATGGGGAGTTAAATAATATTTAATGGATGAATTTCGAAACTAAATAAGGAGTACAATTACGAATTTTTAGTGGAATAATTCGTAATTAATTATGGTGGATGTTAATTTCAAAAATTACAAATTAGTTCCATAATTGGAAGCCTTGTTAATTAAATTATCTGGTCCCTACTGTGCCTAAATAAAAGAAAATAAGGGAATTCTTTTTCTGGTGGAAAAGAAAACCTAACAGGTTTTGAAAAATGGTCTTAACCCTTAAAACTTGTGTTATAAATACATAAGGTTTTTCACCTAAAGGGGGTAGTATATTGTGACTGAAATTTTCTACTAAGTTTTCCTAGAAATTTTGGCTACACGAAATTGCTATTTTCGTGTATTATTTGGGTAATACAGTAGGAGACGGTGGAACATTCAAGGATCACGATTGTGCGGGTGATGGAGATTCCATTGAGAAGTTATGGAACTGAAGGCTCACGTGGATATTCACGCTTACAAAGGTAACCCGTGAAATTCCGTTTATGCTAGTTGTATAAATTACATGTGATTTTGATACTGAGATTGATTCCGCTGCCTATAATATTCCAACATTTGTAGGATTAACGAACAAGATGTCACGTATGAATACTCAAATTGGATAGTGGAAAGCAGACCTGTATATCTTTATTACTTCGTATTTTTCCTCCTTGGTAAGAAAGAAGCTTTGTTTGCATTGTAAAAATTACATTGGACACCTTATTTGGTCGCCCCCATTCAATTTATACCTATTTTTTAAAACTTTTAATTTGTATCCACTTTTTAAAAACTTCATCTCCTTTCTCCTCCCCCTTCTCCTCCTCCTTTGTCTTCTTCTTCTTCTCCTTCTTAATTTTAGTCCAAAAGTTAACATTTTTTTCCAGTTTTAATCTTTATGTGGTAATAAATGAGGAAAATTAAAATTCACTATTGTAACTAGTAAGTGAAGGAATATTGGCACCTCTTGAACTCACGTACCTTGAGGAATTGAGTTTATATCACTTAAAAGGATTCACTAGTCTTGTTAAGATGGAGTTAGGAAATTGTTTTGCCTTCAGCTGGGACATTTTCCCATCTTCGCCGCCTTCAAATTTACGGTTGTGATAAAATCAATAAGCTAATACCCAAATGGTTGATGCAATACCTCCTAAATCTGACTGAAATTTTTCATAATATGGTGCAAGGAAATGGAAAGAGATAAACGGAACTTCAGCTCTACAAAAACTTTTCTAGCTACAACACAAAAACTTAAGCTCTAGAGGTGAAGCTTTCCAGTTACAACACAAAAACTAGAGCTGAACTTCAGGCCCGACTACTAAAATGCTGAAGTTTTGTGCGATTTTTTTTGCTACTTCAGCAACGTATACTGAAGTTATGTAAAAAAACGGGTACACTTACAATTATTTTTGCAAAGCGGGTACAAATTAAAATATGACACAAAAAATAGATATAGATGTAAATTTCTCGTTTGCATTAATGCACATGTTGTAACAATCGTTCACTTATAATTATTTATTGGGGTGACTTTATTTTTTCTTTTACGCGAAACGAGTCATTTTCTTGATGAATCCTCACACTATGGATATTGTCGTTGTAGTTTATATGTTCCATGATTTTAGTTTGGTACATGAAAGTTTGTATTGGTAACAGTATCTTGGATGTACAATCTTAAAAGATGGATAAATAAGCTATGGTTTTGCAATAACCTCAAATTTTGAAAAGAAATAATTTCGAACACTATAGTTTGCTTTAGGCATGCAATTAAATTATTATAACTATGGGTACAATTTTTGTTGCATAGTTGTGATGATCCGGTCCGTCATCAAGCGGGTTACCGCCCCATTTCTCCCATAATATATTTCTCTATGCTTCATTACTGGTATTTGAGGTGATCGAGTTGAATTGGATTGGTTTTAGATGGAAATGATACACTTAGTCTCTTTAAGGAAAACATATTTTGGAAAAGTCAACCGGAAGTTGACTATTTAGTTAGAGGGCTCGTATGATTTTCGGTGTTTCGGTTAGCTTTGGGAGATGATTTATGACTTAGAAGTGCGATCGGATTTGGTTTTGGAGGTCCGATGTAGAATTAAGTTTAAATTGGCGAACTTAGTATTTTGGCGAATTCCGGTTGGTAGGTGAGATTTTGATCCGAGGATCGGAATAGAATTTTGAGAGTTGTAGTAGCTCGTTAAGTGATTTTTTATGTGTGTGCAAAATTTTAGGTCATTCGGAGATGTTTTGGTCAGGTTTTTGCTCGAATGCGTATTTAAGAAGTTTTTAAAAAATTTAGGCTTGAATCCGATGCGATTTAATGGTTTTAGAATTGTTTGATATGTTTCAGGATTAGAACAAGTTTTAATGAGGTGTTAGGATATGTTGATATTTTTGGTTGAAGTTCCGGGGGCCTTGGGGTGATTTCGGGTGGCTAACAGAAGGAATTTGAAGTTGGAAAATTGCAAGATTTTGGTTGCAGCAGGTGTTTCCGCATCTGCGGAAAGAAGACCGCAGATGCGGTTGCGCGGAAGAGGCATCACAGGTGCGAAAATGAGTGAGATCCAGCAGTGCCCGCAGAAGCGGAAAGTCAACCGCATAAGCGGGTCCGCATAAGCGAGAAAATCACCGCAGAAGCGGTTATGGAAATTTTAATGGGAATCCGCAAATACAGAATTTCGGCTGCAGTAGCGGTCACGCAGAAGCGAAAGTGGGACCGCAGAAGCAAAAATCGACTTGGGCAGAAAGGTTTCAAATATCATTTTTTATCCACGAGTGTTATGCATTTTCCACCATTGTTGATCAAGCTTGAGAGCTTTTGACGGGGTTTTTAGAGAGTTTTAACTGGGAATCGATTGGAGGTAAGTCCCATGGCCTAGAAACATCATTTTATTAAAGAATCAACATTTAATTCTTGAAATTTGGGTAAAAATTGGAAGAACTAGGGCTTGGTTTTTATAAATAAAAATTTGGGATTTGAGGGGACATTTGGGCTCCGATTATGGTAAATTTGATATGTATACACTCGTGGAGATATGAGGAATCCAGAGATGTAAATTTTATAATTTTCTAGAAGTGGGTCCAAGGCTTGGGTTTTGCCAACTTCGTAATTTTCGATGCTTTTCTAATATTTTCGATTGGGTTATGTTTCTTTGGCGATTGTAATGTATTCCTTATGGTTTTGATTAGATTCGACACGCGAGGAGGTCAATTCGAGGGGAAAAGGCTTAGCGAGATGAGACACACGTTTAATGACGAATGCGAGGTCATTTACTATTAGAGACTGTGACTTGGTCCAGTCCGAATAAAAATTTTACCGCATATTAGCTATGACTTATTGTGATTCACAATGATTTGGGCTTGTTGCCATATTTGGGGCTTATTGTCTATTGTTTGAACTCTCTATGACTATCATCACTGTTTCCCCTTACAATTTGAAATATTATTTGAACTCAGTTCATGTGATATACACTATTTCATGAACTCAGATATATTTGAGTCAAACTTGGTGTTTTAACCGATATTTAAACTAATGTTTGAGTTGAGTATTATTATTTTATTGATACCCGAGGAGCTTTTGATTATTTTTGGACTGATTGAGGTCGAGGGCCATATGTGCGGGCATGATGAGTGATGTGAGAAGGCTTTCAGGCATCAAGTGATATATGAAGAGGCTTTCAGGCCTCGAGTAATATATGAGGAGGCTTTTAGTCCTCGAATGATATGTGAGGAGGCTTTCAAGCATCGAGCGTATTGTGAGCAGGCTTTTGGGCCTTTTATTGATATTGTTCAGGCTTTCAGGCCTTGTTGATAGCGCTTGGGCTGTAGGAGACCCTCCGTAGTCTGCACACCCATCGTGAGCGCGGGTACCCATGTGATTGAGAGTGAGCCCGAGGGGCTGATGTTGTACTGTGTGATTAATACTGAGCCCGTAGAGGTGGCACTGAGCTGAGACTTTGATATTGCGCCCACGGGTCAGGTTTGTGAGCATTTCCTACTGATTGAGCATAACTGTTTTAACTGTTTTCAAAGAGGATTTCTTGCTATATTTCACTGGTTTTTTTTGTTTATCTACTTTTTACTGCTTGTGATAGCATTACTTGTGCCTTTATAGTATCTTATGTTCTCAGTCGTTATTTATTTTTATTACTCACAAGGTCGGAGTAATCACATTACTCCCTGCACATGTGTGCAGATACATGCATAACTAAGTTAGTTTTTTAGCGCTGATTTCCTACCATACCAGGCGGACCCGGAGAGACGAGGTAGATGTCGACATCCAAATCCTCGTTTTTCCTTATCATCTGTATTTCATTTATCTTCGAACTATGTTCTTAGATACAAACTTGTTGTATTTCATTTAAACTCTGTAGTAGCCGATGACTTATGACACCCCGATTGCGGGCTGGATTTGGGTTAGCATCCTTGTTATCACGATTATTCCGCATTATTGGTTACGTTATTCCTGTTTTAAACTTATCTATGTTAATAACTATTAAAATTTTGAGGAGTTAATGTTCTGTTGGCTGGTCTTGTCTTCACGAGAGGAGCCATCACGACCATGTGGGTTTGGGTCGTGATAAGTTGGTATCAGAGCCTAGGTTACTAGGTCTCACAGTCATGAGCAGGTTTAGTAGAGTCTCGCGGATCGATACGGAGACGTCTGTATTTATCCTAAAGAGGCTGCAGAACCCTTTAGAAAAACTTCATATCCTTGAATTCTTATCGTGAGACTTTGTTGATTCGAGAACTAAAACTTCTATATTCTATTCTCTCGCATATGGCGAGGACCCGCGCTACAGAATGAGACGGATTACTATCGGTACCATCTACTGAGGGCACTAGAGGTCGTGGACGCAGTCGTGGTCGTGGTAGGGGCAGAGCCGCGAGGGCAGCACCTATTGCTCCACCAGTTGCCCTTGCTCAGGATCAGGCCCCTGCTGCAGACATTCTAGTAGAACCTGTTCAGGCACGGACAGTGCCCATTATGATTCTGGGTCTCCAAGATACCTTGGCTTAGATACTCTCAGTTTGCACTGGCTTAGCCCAGGTACTTTCAGCCACTACTACAGCAGCTACTTTTCAGGAAAGAGGAGGCAGTCAGACGCCCGCTTCTCGTACACCAGAGCAGGTGGTGTAGGGTTTACAGACATCGAGAGCAGCTTCAGCTCAGCCGGTTATACTAGTTTGGGATTTTGTGGTTCCAGATATGCTAGACGATGAACAACATCATCTCGAGATGTTCAGTAGGCTCCAGCCTCCAGTTTTCAATGGTACTCAAGGCGAGGATGCCTAGGGATTTCTTGACAAGTGTCAGTGTATGCTTCGGACGATAGGGATTTTGGAGTCCAGCGGGGTAGCATTCACCGCATTTCAGTTCACTAGGGCTGCTTTCACATGGTGGGAGGCATATGAGTGGCGTAGGCTGGCAGGTGCAGCGCCTTTGTCATGGCAGGAGTTCTCCACTATCTTTTTGGAGAAGTGGGTACCACAATCTCAGAGAGAGGATCTGTGTAGGCAGCTCGAGTGGCTTCGATAGGGAGATATGACTGTGACCCAATATGAGGCGAGATTTTCTGAGTTAGCCCGTCAATCCTCCTGGATAGTTCCGACCGATAGAGAGAGGATCAAGAGGTTTGTAGATAGACTTAACTATCACCTTCGTGTTCTGATGACTCGAGAGAGAGTTCTGGGTATTTCCTTTGAGGATGCAGTTGATATTGCTCGTTATATAGAGATGGCTCGTTATCAAGACAGAGGGGAGAGGGAGGACAAGAGGCCTTGAGGTTCTGGTAGCTCCATCTAGGGGTCAATTCCAGCAGGGCAGAAGTCATTCATTTAGGCCTCCTCGGTCAGCTCGCTATGAGTATCATGGATCATCTTGCGGCCGAGGTCATCAGGGTTATTAGCAGAGCCAGCCATCTCTCAGCACTCTTCCAGCTCAGGGCTCATCACGAGCTCCATTTGTTCAGGGTTCCTCCAGACCGTGTGCGTCAGCCAGTCACTCTGATGCACGGGGTTCCCTTCAGTCCCATTCTCCAGCACCCGGGAGCTGTTATGAGTGCAGGGAGAATGGGCACATATGGAGGTAGTGTCCTCGGCGTCGTGGTAGTCAGTCTTAGTAGAGGGGTCAGCCCTCATCTTCTGGCACATCTTCTTCAGCACCCGCCCTACCAGCTAGGGGTGAGGATCAGACAGCTAGGGGCCGCCCTAGAGGGGGAGCCCGATCGGGTGGTCAGGCTCGCTTCTATGGTCTTCAGGGCCGGTCAGATGCTATTGCTTCAGATGTTGTTATCACAGGTATTATTTAAGTCTTCCATCGGGATGCTTCGGTGTTATTTGATCCCGGTTCTACATATTCCTACGTGTCTTATTATTTTGCTCATCATTTGGGTATGACCTGGGGGTGTCTTACATTACCTATACATGTATCCACCTCGGTAGGTGATACTATTATGGTAGACCATGTATATCGGTCGTGTTTAGTGACTATTGGGGGTCTGGAAACCCAAGTCAACTTGTTCCTGTTGGGCATCGTAGATTTTGATGTTATTCTTGGCATGGATTAGCTATCTCCATGCCATGTTATTCTAGACTGTCATGCTGAGACAGTCACATTGGCAATTCCGGGTGTTCCAAGGATTGAGTGGCGCGGTATGACTGATTTGTACCCAGTAAGGTGATTTTATTCCTTAAGGCCCAGCGGATGGTTCGGAAAGGTTGTCTATCATATTTGGAATTTGTGAGAGATGTCGGAGCTGAGACTCCTAGTCTTGATTCTGTTCCAGTTGTGAGGGACTTCCCTAATGTGTTTCCAAGAAACCTGTCGGGCATGCCACCAGATAAGGACATTGATTTTGGTGTTGATCTGGTGCCGGGCACTCAGCCCATCTCTATTCCTCCCTATCATATGGCACCAACAGAGTTAAAAGAGTTTAAAGAGCAGCTTCAGGAACTCCTAGATAAGAGGTTCATCCGTATGAGTGTGTCACCGTGGGGTGCACCAGTCTTATTTGTGAAGAAGAAGGATGGCACAATGAGGATGTGCATTGACTACAAGCAACTAAACAAGATAACGGTGAAGAACAAGTATCCTATACCCAATATTGATGATTTGGTTGACCAGCTTTAGGGGGCAAAGATATTATTCAAGATTGATCTCCATTCCGGCTACCACCAACTGAAGATTAGGGATTCTGATATTATGAAGACGGCTTTCAAGACGAGATATGGGCACTATGATTTTCTTGTTATGTCTTTTGGGCAGACTAATGCCCCAGCCATGTTCATGCACTTGATGAACAGTGTATTTTGGCTGTATCTAGATTCATCCGTGATTGTGTTTATTGATGACATCCTAGTGTACTCGCACAGCCTAGAGGAGCACGCACAGCACTTGAGGGTGATATTACAGAGATTGAGGGAGGAGAAGCTTTATGCTAAATTTCTCCAAATGTGAGTTCTGGCTTGGTTCTATGGTTTTCCTAAGGCAGGTGGTGTCCATTGATGGTATTTAGGTTGATCCGAAGAAGATAGAGGCGGTGCAGAGTTGGCCTAGACCGACCTCAGCCACGGAGATCCGTAGTTTTCTTGGGTTGCAGGGTACTATCGTAGGTTTGTCCAGGGAGTTTCTTCTATTGCATCTCCCTTGACCAAGTTGACTCAGAATGGTACACCATTCGTGTGGTCGAATGATTGCGAGGAGAGCTTTCAGAAGTTCAAGATAGCTTTGACCACGGCTCCAGTGTTGGTATTGCCATCAGCTTTAGGTTCTTACACTATGTATTATGATACTTCGAGAGTTGGGATCGGATGTGTGTTGATGCAGAAGGATAGAGTTATTGCATATGCATCTCGTCAGTTGAAGCCCCATGAGAAGAACTACCTTGTACATGATTTGGAGTTGGCTGCTATAGTTAATGCTTTGAAGATTTGGAGGCACTACTTATATGGCGTATCTTGTGAGGTGTATGTTTATCATCGCAGCCTTCAGAATTTGTTGAAATAGAAGGATCTTAATTTGAGGCAGCGGAGGTGGCTTGAGTTACTCAAGGACTATGATATTTCCATTTTTTATCACCCGGGGAAGGCCAATGTGATGGCTGATGCTTTGAGCCGGAAGGCAGTTAGTATGGGTAGCTTGGCGTACATTCCAGTTGGGGAGAGGCCCTTTGTAGTTGATGTCTAGGCTTTGGCCAATCGGATGGTGAGGTTAGATATTTCGGAGCCTAGTCGGGTGTTGGCTTGCATTGTTTCTCGGTCTTCCTTGTATGACCGCATCAGAGTGCGCTAGTATGATGATCCATATTTGCTTGTCCTTAAGGATAGGGTTCAACAATAATGATGCTAGGAATATGACTATTGATAGTGATGGTGTGTTGAAGATGTTGGGCCGGATTTGTGTGCCCCAATGTGGATGGGCTCCAAGATTTGATATTGGAGGAGGCCCACAACTCGCTGTATTCTATCCATCCACGTGCCGCGAAGATGTATCAGGATTTGAGACATCACTATTGGTGGAGGAGGATGAAGAATGATACTATGAGTTATGTAGCTTGATGTCTCAAATGTGAGCATGTCAAGTATGAGCATCAGAGACCGGGAGGTGTTCTTTAGTGTATGGTTATTCTTGAGTGGAAGTGGAAGAGGGTTACTATGAATTTTGTGAGTGGTCTCCCTCGGACTTTGAGAAAGTTTGATTCAGTTTGGGTGATTCATTTTAGTATGTACTACCTATTCTTCGGAGTGGCTAGCAGGGATCTTTATCTGGGAGATTGTCCGATTGCATGGGGTTCCAGTGTCTAGTATCTCAGATAGGGGTACTCAGTTCACTTCTCAGTTCTGGAAAGTATTTTAGCGGAAGTTGGGTACGCAGGTAGAGTTGAGCATAGCATTCCATCCTCAGACGGACGGGCAGTCCGAACACACTATTCAAATGTTGGAGGACATTTTACGTGCCTGTGTTATTGATTTTGGGGGTTCATGGGATGAGTTTGTGCCGCTAGCAGAGTTTGCCTACAACAACAGTCATCAGTCGAGCATTCAGATGGCTCCGTATGAGGCGTTGTATGAGTGGTGGTGTAGATCTCCGGTTAGATGGTTCGAGCCTGGCGAGGGTAGATTGTTGGGGATAGAGATGGTTCAGGATGCCTTAGAGAAGGTGAAGTTGATTCAGGAAAGGCTTCGCACAGCTCAGACGCGTCACAAGAGTTATGCAGATAGGAAGGTTGGGGATGTGTCTTATATGGTAGGTGAGAAGGTCTTGCTGAAGGTTTTGCCCATGAACTTATGCGGTTTGGAAAGAAAGGGAAGTTGAGACCGAGGTTCATTGGGACTTTTGAGATATTTAGGAGGATTGGGGAGGTGGCTTATGAGCTTGCTTTGCCGCCCAGCTTGTCTAGCGTGCATCCGGTATTTTATGTATATATCCTCCGGAAGTATGTTGGAGACTCGTCTCATGTTTTAGACTTTAGCACAGTTTAGTTGGATGATGATTTGACATATGATGTGGAGCTAGTGACTATTTTGGGTCTTCAAGATCGAAAGTTGAGGTCGAAGGATATAATTTTAGTGAAGGTGTAGTGGAGTGGTCGGCCCGTGAAGGATGCTACTTGGGAGACCGAGTGGAAGATGTGAAGCAAATATCCTCACTTGTTTGAGGCTCCAGAATTGTAAAATCAGTAAGACAACCAATTAAAACTTAATATCTCTCACCACCTTCCACAAATTCCTCCACCAGGACCACCGTTATCTCCACCGTGGTCTACTGAACAAATTCTTCTCTTTTTTCATCTCTTTCTCTTTTTATTCCTCCAACAACCTTCTGCTCTCTTATAATAAAACTTAAACATCTTTTCTCACCTTCAACGTGGACTATCACCAGAAGATTTGATCGAAAAAATTGAAATTTGGCCGGAAATTTTTATTTTTATGTACTCTAATTCAAACTTCTTAGAGAACACAGAATATCAATAAACACTAAACAAATCATAGCCTACTCATTATTTTTTGTATTCACCCAAGAGGTATTACAGAAAGAGGAAAGAAAATAAAGGTGGGCGTATAAGGAGAAGTGTGTATGGAACTATGAACTTTTATATTAATACTTAAATTTGTCATCAACATTACAAAACAAAAAAATGCCTTCTAAGATAATTTTTACCAAGTTCAGCGAAACTTTACCTATTGAAACATATACATGTAACAAATTTCACTGTAAGACATAAGAATTATTGAGTTTCATAAATCAATTAACAAGCCTATGCCCATATATAACATTAATGATTAAAATAATATAGAAGTCTCTCCTAAATAAGTCATAGAGGAAAACAGGAAACTCAAATAAGCACCATGAATACATGTATACTGTGCGAGGAAAATCCCAAAATCATACACTATATTTAGCTTTAAACTTAAAATAATACATATTCTTTAATATGATGCACTAATAATTATTTTTCTTTAATAAAGTGGTACACTTTTAATTACAACCTTAATGTCATGACCCGCCACATCGTGATGCCACGTAGGCGCCACTTCGCATATATTTTTGCCATATGGGATAGTTACATAAGTTAGAGAAAAGATTTTGGTGGAATATTCTAGAACTATGGGGAATTTCCTTGGAAATATTCTAGATATTTATGCATTTGTAGGAAGGTTCTAGAGAAATATAGAGGTTTCCTTAGGAAGACCCTGGAACCTTATAGAATTATTATGAAAGTCCTTAGAAGAATCTAGTTGTGTAGAATATTCTAGACAAGGGACTTAGTTGTAAATATGGAAGGACTTGTAGAATAATTATTATTTACATACTAGCTCCTAGGTGATTAGTATAAATATAGGGCATTCATTTGTAATTCATCAACAAAGAAAATAATTCAAGTTCTCTTTAATACAAAGCTTCCTTTAACAATTCTCTTGTGTTCTTTCTTCCATTCTCTTAGCGATCTTGAGTGTAGTAAGGTTGACTTGGCATAGCAAAAGCGTGAGCAAGTTCTGCAAGATCGTGAGGGAGTTGTCAAGTGTTGCACGTGTACTTAGTTAACAACTAAGGATGTGACAATGTGGTATCAGAGCGAAGGTTTCAACTAAGGAAATGGCGAACGACGGAGAAATTAACGCTGCTAACACCCAAGCCAATGTCATCCAGGATGTTGCTGGCAAGAGCGGCCGTAACAAAAAGAGGAATGCCACTAACGAGAGCCAGGAGGTGCCACCTGAGGTTGTGTCAAACAAAGGAATTACATCCCAATAATCATTTGCCACTGAGGTGAGCGAGGATGAAGTGGAGGTCCTGCCTGAGGATGTCTCGCTCGGTAAAGAGTGGGTGATGAAAATGAACACGGGGATGGACGCCGTGGAGATCTTTGGCCAACGCTTGGGGAAGGTGGAAGACACCATTAGAGTTCTTAGGGGATACACTCTTGAAGAAATTGAGAGCATCCGAAATGACTTGCAGGGTAGTATGCAGGTTGAGATGGAGCTAAGGAAAACCATCACTACCTTGGAGTGCAGACTTATGGAGGCATTGAGCGTTATCGATTCTTTGAAGGCAAAGATAGAGTCGCTCGAGGAGCATATTGACGCTAGCGTGACCGAGGCAAATGGTACTGTTGTTGTGACAAGGGAGACCAAGATCGAGGCTCCCAAACCACCAATGTTCAAAGGTGTTCGTGATGCACAAGAAGTAAAGAACTTCTTTTGGCACTTGGAGAACTACTTTAGGCATGGCAAGGTGAGAGACAACGAGGCCAAGATCAACACTGCTTTGTTATACCTCTCGGAGATTGCTGCACTGTGGTGGCGTCGAAAGTGTGCTGACATGGAAAAGGGGCTATACAACCTTAAGACGTGGGAGCAATTCAAGAAGGAGTTGAAGAAGCAATTATGCCCGGTGAATATGGTGTATGAGGCTAGGCGGAAGCTGAGGGAGCTCCGACAAATGGCCACAATTTGGGAGTATGTGCACAAGTTCACTACCTTAATATTGCAAATCCCGTCACTATCTGAGGAAGATTCACTCTTTCACTTTATGGATGGGTTGCAAAATTGGGCAAAGCAGAAGTTAAGAAGACATCAAGTAGCCAATGTGGACGAGGCCATAGCGGTAGCCGAGTCACTTGTTTACTTCAAGATAGAGTCTACCACGTCCATAGAAAGCAAAGTCGAGAGGGGTGAGGGAGACCGTGGCGAAGACAATGGGAAAGGCATAGCCGGTGTATACAAGGGTAATGGCAAGGGGCTATTATATAATGGACAGGTGTCCAAGAGAAATGGCAAGGGGCCGGAAAACAATAGCGAGTATGTGCCTAAGGGAGGGTGCTATTTTTGTAAAGGATCACATCGGGCAAGTGAATGCCCAGAGTTGGGTAAGCTTGCAACAATGATTGGGAGTTTTGCTCACAGACACAAGGGTGACACACAAGAGATCGCCTGCATTGGAGGGATGCGATTGGAATCTAAGCCGAAAGTAGAGGATTTTAAAGCCTATCTTGGCGCCATGCAAATAGAACATGGTGGTAGCAAGAAACGTTGTGCGAATGTAGTTGAAGAGGATGGTAAGTTACAAAATGACGGCACACTATCAGACTTGGATGACACACCAAGTAGAGGGGTCAAGTTTGCTAGAAAGGATGGGACAATGGAGGATAACCAAATAGAGAATGAAAACATAGACTCGATGCCTGAGAAGCTTCTCGACTTGGTTGAGTCATGGGGAGATTCAGGCCAAGAGAAAAGGGAGGCATTAGATGGGCAGAAGATCGAGGCCATTATTGCTAGCTGTCCAATGTACAAACGGCATAAGAATATAGGTGACCAGTACCTTATAAAATGGAAAGGCGAACCGCTTCATAGAACATCATGGGTAATGGACAAAGATCTACGGCGATGCCAATGCGAGGTGCGCGCATACGTGTTAATGCTTTGTGCCGAGGGCGGCACAAAATTGGGTGGGGGAGAGTGTCATGACCCGCCACATCGTGATGCCACGTAGGCACCACTTCGCATATATTTTTGCCATATGGGATAGTTACATAAGTTAGGGAAAAGATCTTGGTGGGATATTCTAGAACTATGGAGAATTTCCTTGGAAATGTTCTAGATATTTATGCATTTGTAGGAAAGTTCTAGAGAAATATAGAGGTTTCCTTAGGAGACCCTAGAACCTTATAGAATTATTTTGAAAGTCCTTAGAAGAATCTAGTTGTGTAGAATATTCTAGACAAGGGACTTAGTTGTAAATATGGAAGGACTTGTAGAACAATTATTATTTACATACTAGCCCCTAGGTGATTAGTATAAATATGGGGCATTCATTTGTAATTCATCAACCAAGAAAACAATTCAAGTTATCTTTAATACAAAGCTTCCTTTAACAATTCTCTTGTGTTCTTTCTTCCATTCTCTTAGCGATATTGAGTGTAGTAAGGTTGACTAGGCATAGCAAGAACGTGAGCAAGTTGCAAGATCGTGAGCGAGTTTTCAAGTGCCGCACGTGTACTTAGTTAACAACTAAGGATGTGACATTAAACAACATTTGTTTTTTAACAGGACTTTTCTCACGTGCCTGTCACATGATTTCCACTTCAAAGCAAACAGATTTCTCTGCAAAAGATCAACGTTTTCTTCCTTCTCTTTCCCATTTCTTTCCCCAATTTTCATAACCCTAATTTATAAATTTACAAGACTAGGTGGGTAATGAGATGAGTCAGATTGATTTTGTTGGAGAAAGACAAGAAAACGCAATAAAGATTCAAGGGTGCACACATTTTTATTTTTTGTGGTTCAATATCAACCAATTTAACTATCATTACCACAAGAATGAAACTTTTTCTGTTAGAAACTTTTATTGCCACTTCCACATCCTCTAGAAAGATGCATCATTAACTATTTTCTCTCCCATAGCATGTCAAATTTTTAACTTTGTTCTTATTCTATTTCCTATTGCTAGCTTGATCTCTTTTTAAATTTTGAAATTTAAGTATATTATTATTCATTTAGTAGTAGCTAATTTGCTTATTATTCGCTATACACTTGCTCATTGATTGACAATGAAATAATCTAAAGTAAATAATAATTCATCCAGATTATACTACTCTCTTGGATATGTTTCTGCAATGTATATGAATTTTATATCTTATAAAAAAAAATATTATGAATTTGAGTTTTTGTAGGAATATGAAGTACATAAATACATCTAGTTCAAAAGGTACGTTTGGTAGTTGGTATGTGTTTTACCTCTTGTTGAAATCAAGATCATGCTAGTTGTGGAAACACATAGTCGTGAGAAAGTAGAGACAGTGTCTTAGTGCTTTTCAAATAAGAATATAGCTTTCATTGGATAACCATAGTGTGAATTATTGCATTAAATGTCACAACATCTGGTGTATATGTTAGACAGAAAACCTTCTAAACATCCTCTAAGTTGCCACATTGAGCATATGCTTCTATTAATGCAGGTTTGTCCCTTTAACTACCCGAGAATGCACCTGCCTACAGATTGCAAGAAATAGTAGTAACGAGCATGCCTTCAAAATGTATATTCATCTCAAGCCATTTCATTTTTCTAACCCAGCAACAACCTCATCATTGTGAACAAGGTCGGCTATCAGTGCATTCCATGATGCACTAGATGTTACACGCAACCATAATTATGACATTCTGTAGAGGCTGAGCATCTAACGGTGTATTCATTAGGTTGAGTATTGTTCTTTCTCATCAAACAGAATTGTGTCAATGCCTTGTTGAAGGCCTTTTGATACAAAAGCAGTCCAAGATATAAAGTTCCTATTGACAAGCCCTCACGACAATTTCTCGGCCTCCTCAATCATTTTTTCCATTCAAAAATCTAACTTTTACCTTTTACTTTCAGTTTCAGAATCACTATCCAAACTCTGCACGTCTTCAGAATCAACACAATCAGGATCCCCTTCTATATCAACCATCTTAATTTCTTTTTATTTCGTCGCTAAGGAGTTCCCTCTCTTCCAAACTCATGTGTATCAACCAACACATCATCTGATAAATCAGCTTCTGAATCACTAAAATCACCACAAGATGAATTTTCACACATAAGTTGATGTTTGCTTCAAAAGTTACCACATACTTTGTGAATACAAAACAATATGCATAGATTACGGGTCAATCATAGCAAGTCGTAATAATTCAAGAACCAAGTAAAAAAGAATCATTAAGAATACTCCCGATTAAGGTGGGTGATGTTGACAGCTTTTATTGGTGACAATAGTGTGGTCTGTCTTTCCATGAAAAGGTTCAGAGCCTTACAATCATGTTGTATTTTTTGTGAGATTATATTTCTCTTATCTGTTGTTCTCTATCTCTCTCTTTCTCTCCCTGTTTTGAGAATCCACACGGGGAAGGAGAGGAGACCCCTTTCCTTTCTTGATATTTATAACTATGAGCTACATGAGCTGGTCATTGGTGGCTGGAACCACATTGCAAGTTTATCTTTAGGATAACGGATTGGCCGTAGCCTTATTAACCGTATCGGGCGGGCATCAAATACCATTAACTATGAGTGGTCGTGCCACTTATTAACCTTAAATTCGCGACGAAAGGTAATTAGCTTTGTAGGTTTTTATAGGGCCGGATTCTGACCCATACAGTTAGTCCCTCCACTTATCGAGGTTGTTCCTTGCACGAGCTCGATGAGCGAATTTTGTCGACAGCAATCTAAAAGACTACTAATAAGGAGTGGGTAACCATCGCTTTGGTTGAGACCGTGCGCTTTATAGAGGCGGCCCGAATTTTGTAGAGTTTTTTGCCATACTTTCCCACATAATCAAGTCGTTGGGCGATCGAGTTAGGGCATCTCCTCATCATGAGGATGCGTGATGTCGCCAGTGTGATCCGAGCGAGGTATTTAATTGAATTCTGATCCTTGAGTCCGTCTTTGTATGTGACTGTCGTTATCGACAGGAGATGGGACGTACGTAACGTGCCCGGGTGTGGAATAAGCAGTGTGTTTGGGATTTTGAGGGCGCATGGTATGTTCCGCCCATACTGGCAGGGCCTTACACTCGCTCCGGTTAGCCAGAAGATGACAGAGGTCGAGTGGGCACTTTGTCGTGCTTGTCTTGATGGCGTGTATCTTGGTAGACTCTAACCGTTTTGACGGTTAGATATGTAGTTAATGATGTTCATTGGTTTTCCTGAAATCATTTATGTTGCCTATAAATGTGAACTAAGGTATCAGTTTCTCATTACTTCATTGTTCATCTGAGTGATTCTGAAGCTTTTTTCTGCTGCAAATTCACTTTCCTTTTCTTGATCGCGATAAACTTCATCTTTCATACCGAATTTGGTTCTTCTTTCTTTAAACAACTAAATAATGGCAGGCAATTCTTCACGTGAAGCTCTTCCAGTAAACTTGTCGATTAACCCCCCGGTGATCGAAATACCACCTCCGGTGCTGGAAGGTGAAAAGCAGGCAGAGACCGAAGGAATTCCGTCAATGGATGACGTATTCCCCCTGCCTGGAGGTCCAGCGATAGATTTCACCGCCAATGGTAGAGAAACCCCGTGGATGAAGCCCCGCTGATGGGGGAGGTTGGTATGGCTCGATTAAGGGAGCAGAGGGTTCACACCGATCACGCAGGATACTGTATCTTTTACGCGTACCCCTTCAGGCAGGGGTTCAGGATTCCGCTTCCCACCTTGGTTGTGGACTTCTGTCGTTATTGCGGGGTGTGTCTGGGCCACCTTACCCCCTCTCTATATAAGTTATTGGCGATGTTCCTGAAGTATGGGGAACTGGCTGGCAGGGCGGTTACATTGCAACACTTACTCGCCCTTTATGCCCCCCAACGAGTATGGGGCACCATGCTTCGGGCGTTCTCGTGTGGGTTGAGAGGGCTGACTGCTGCATTGTACGATGAAGTCGAGCCTCGCCCCTTCGAGCATTTCATTTATATCAGAATCGAGCATCTAGTGGCGTCCCCTTCAGGGTCCTTGGAGGCCTGGAACCATGCACGTGAGTCACTTTACTGAGATAATCAATTTCGTTCCTTTCTTCCCTCTTGGTTATATTTATGCTAATGTTGCCTTGTTGTTGCCTCTACAGCCCAGAGGTCACCACCAACCCGGTTAACTGGGATGCGTGGGTGGCGCGAAGCCGTACTCCCTCATACCGAAGGGATTCGCACGTGGGCGCCTTTCTAGGAGAGACGTGGCCATAGGTGAGAAGTTTGTCTCTTACTTTTCTTGGTTCATGGTTTTAGGGTTCTGCTTACTGACTTTGTTTTTCTGCTATATGGAGGGTGAGCCGTGGCAGGGCCCCCCAGTTGGCCTTTCGGCGGCCAGGTGTGATTGCTCGATTTTTTGTAGTGGTAATGCCATGCCATGTACCGAGGGCGGCATCGGTCGAGTCTTGTGCGGCTCCTTCCCCCACACGGCCCATATTTTGAGACGATGGGCCATCAAAGACCGTTCTCCCTCGGGATGAGTCATCCTCGTAGGAAGAGGTGGAGAGGCCCTTGATTAGGCGTAGGGTTGTGTTCACTCTGGTTTCTCCCGCAGTAATTACGCCTACTCCCCCTATGGTGACTAATGTGGATTCCCCTCCTTCGGAGGCGGGGGAGTGTACGGCTACAGTGCCTACCCCCGAGGATGAATCAAGTGTGGATGGCAACCAGGCTGGCATAGGTCATGAAGGAACTCTCGCTATGGCGGCTTAGTTGTTGACCCCCGTGGTTGAGATTGGGGGAGGCTCTTTCAGCGATCGTTGAAGCCGGTGGACCGAATGTCCCGTCGGCGGATATGGCAGGAGTAGGAGGAGGAGAAGCTTCGAGTGAAGGATCGGGTCCGAATGAGATGTGGACCCTGAGGACGTCCGCATGTTCTGAGATGGCTTCATGAATGCGGCTGTCCACTCGGAGGGGACGTCGCGCCTCATCGAGGTTCCCATGGATTCACATTTGTTGTTACTGGGCTCGAGTCTAGTGTCGTAGTTTGGGTAGCTATGCTCGGCGATAGAGAACGAGTCGCTGAGGAAAGTCACGGACATCGGGCTGATGAATGAGGTGGTCGTGATGGGCATGAGGATACGTATTCATAAATAGGTTTATTCATTTTGTTTACCTTGTCTTATTTTCATTGAATGACTGTCTTTGTTTTGTAGGCTTACTTGCTGGAGGTGGAGAGCATCCGCCTAGCAAACATTCGCTCAGCAATATTTTGCGGGTGTTGGAGAAGTATCGCCGCTACCGGGATAGGTGCATGAAGATACGCGTGCGCTTGAGGAACGACCCCCGTAGCCAATCTCTAGTTGATGAATCAGTGAGGCGGAAGCTCTAGGCACAACAAACGCTTGGCCGGGTGAGTGCCCTGGAAGAGCAACTCCGCCAAAAGGATGAGGAGCTTGAGGACGATAGAAGGGGCGCAGTTGAGTGCAAGGCGCCTATGTCTGGCCAAGGTGACGGAGGCCGCATCGGAGCGAGGTGCGAGGGTGGCTGCACTGGAGGGGGAGACTGCAGCCTTGAAACATTAGCTGGATGATGCCTCTACAAGGGCTGAGGAGTTGCAGGGGGCTATCTGCGCCGGCGAGTCCTAGTTGTCGCTGGTGCGGGCCGCTGCCGCCTTTCGGGAGGCGGGCCTCGAGGAGCGGATAGATGTCCTTGAGCGGGATGCTCAGGCTGAAATGGGGCAGGTTGCCATTCTAGAGGAGGAGAACCGGCATCTTCGAGAGCATTCCGCTTTCTCTGGTTAGGCTCTTGAGATTTGGGTTTATGATGAGGCCCAGCGGGACGTATACAAGAATTTGTGGGAGGTCGGTATCATGACCGAAGCTACTTTCGAGGGGGCACGTCAAAGGGCTCGGGAGGCCCGTATGGAATGCAGTTAAGATGCAGCAATGCCAAGAGTCGATGATGGTGCATGTGAGAGTGCAGATGGTGCAGGCAGGAGCACGGATGGAGCGGGCGAGAGTGTAGATGGCGCAGATGGGAGCGCGGACATCACCGAATAGAGAGGAGTGTTTTTTTTTCTTTTTGTTGTTTGGCGTTTGTTGTTGTGTTGTTTGTTGTTTTTGTTTTCATTGACCGACTTTCGGCCGGGTGTAAGTAGGAATGCACCGCGATTATTTAATGAATGAAAAGGAATTTGCCTTCCATTATTTTCCTTGTGTCTATTTTGCACTCCCCTTTTTTGGTTCTTTTTGTTGCATGCGTTTGAGAGGGCAGTTTGCTTTTAATATTTGAATTGGGTAGGTGTGTTAACCTTCGGATGTTGGAAACTTTTTCTTGACTTGGGGTGGTTATACCCTCCATTCGGAGGTGGTGGCATTTAGCCTTTTAACGACCCGGTCGGTCGTTTTTAAAATTTACGCCCCGATCCCTAATTAACTGCTTTCCCTAAGTTCATTTCTGCTATTTTGGTTTGCCGGAATGTTTGGTTCTATAATTCAGAGGATACTTAGTCCCTAAGTGAGACCTTAATAGTTGAAACTGGTCTGTATTCAGAACAGTGGTAAGACGACCTCGGAATGGAAGTCTGATGGTTTCATTATCTCTGTTAGGCGATTTCGGGGTTGGTAGCATGTTCGAAATGTATTTTGGAGGTGCGTAGCTCATTTAGGCTTGAAATACCGAAGTTTGAATTTTTTTAGAAATTCGATCGATCGGTGAGATTTTGATCCGGGAGTTGACATGGAATTCTGACAGTTGCAGTAGCTTCGTTAGGTGATTTTGGATATTTCTGCAAATTTTCAGGTCATTCGGACATCATTTGGTCGAGTTTTTAATAGAATGTAGGTTTCGGAAGTTTTGGTTGAAACTTAGGCTTGAATCCGCCATGATTTGATGATTCTTGTGTTTAATGATATGTTTGTATGATTGGAACAAGTTTGTATCGTGATTTGGAGTAGGTTGGTGGTTTTGGTTGACGTCCCGGGGGCCTCGAGGGTGTTTCCGAGGGTGAAACGGACCATTTTGATTTGATGAACAGGTCAGATTTGTCGTCATGGGTGTTGCAGACGATTGCTCTATGCGATCGCAATGGGTGTGATGCGACCGCATAGAAGTCTTGGGAGGAGGCTCAGATTTGTTCAATGCGATCGCGGAATGGGTGATGCGATGCATAGTTGTGAAGATTTGTTCTCTGCGATCGCAGAGGTACTATGCGATCGCATAGTGTATTGGCCAGGGGTCCTAGGTCCCTATTATTGTTCAATGCGGTCCCGGGTATGTGAATGCGATCGCATAGGGTTGTTTGGTAGAGCATTGCGATCACGGGGGTATTTGTGCGATCGCATAAGGTAAATTTTGAAGGCTGAAAAGTTGTTCTATGTGATCGCAATGTGGGTGATGCGATCGCATAGAGTTAATTACTGTACGGACAGAACAGTTATAAGATATTTCATCCGCGAGGGTTCCTCCATTTTTACTCATACTCAAGCTAAGGAGCTCGGTTTTGGGGGATTTCTTGAGGGTTTTTCAGAGGCAATTGTTGGGTAACGATTTCTTACTCCCTTATGATTATTATTCACTAATCTAAACTTGAATTCTTCCTTTAATTTCAGATTTTGGGTGTAACTTGGGGTAAATTTCTTATAACAAACATTGACGATTTGTGGGGGAAAACAAACGCCGATTTCGATAAATTTTATATGGTTAGACTCGTGAGAGTATGAGGGTTCTGTAAACGCAAAAATATTTTGATTCTGAGCCGATGGCTAGAGGGGTATTTTTGTCATTTTACCCATTTTCGCGCCGTAGCTTTAATTTTAATAGTGTAATTAGTTACTTGCGGTGTTATTTACACTATGTAATTGGTTTGAATAGATTTGGGCCACATTTTCGGATACGCGTGGCAAGGGGATTATTTCTCAGCGGTTTTGTATCGGGATTGAGGTAAGTGACCTGTCTAACCTTGTGTGGGGGATCTTCTCCCCTAGGACATATTATGTGTTGATTTAAATGCCTTGTACGTGAGGTGACGGGCGTGTACTTGCGCAAATATTTGAAAAATCCACTTTACTTGAATTGCTCAATCAGTGTTGTGAGCACGTGATTTTTGCACTAAGCAATAAATTCCAAAATTAAAATAAAAATATTTTTTGGGTGCAATTACATGTTTTGATTAAAATTAGATACATTTTTGTGATTGAATAATTTGAAATTAAAACTAGAAAATCAAAAAATATAGGTTAAATACATGCATTCTGAATTAAGTAGTTAAAAAGAAAAATCAACAAAAGAGCATTAATAGCGGAAATTATGGAAAAAATAGTAGATAATTGCCAAAAAATATAAGAAAATTAGTGAAAGTAGGAAATTGAATAATTTAAATAATACAAAAAGGAAAAAATGAAATACCACAAAAATAATTAAAATACCAAGAAAATACCAAAATACAATAAGATTAGGCTAAGAATCTAAAAATGGTAGCCTAATACATAGTGGCCCAAAAGAGCCGGTCCAACTAATTTAAATCAAAGCAATCTCAGCCGTCCATTAGACCAGATCCAACAGTTGAAACATTAGCTGAAGATAATTGAGTAATTAAATTCAAGATCGAATCCCAGCCGTCCAAACTTATTGATCTAACGGATGGGGATTTGTCTCTCATTTAAGGAGACGACACCGTTTAATGTAGGATAATATTGACCGTTGATCTTAATTGATCCAACGGCCAAGGACCAGTCAACCGTGGGGGGTTATTTAAACCCCGTCTCTAAGAGAGACCGGCCATATGAACACTTACCCTAACCCTAGCCGCCCCTTTCCTTCTTCTTCTCTCTTCTTCATCTTCTTCAGACCTTGCCGGCCATGGAGACTGTCCATCTCCACGGCAGTCTCCGGCCATCTCCTATCTCCCCCTCTTCTCTTTTTTTTTCTTCTCTACCACAAACCACCCTAAAAACTCCCAACAAACCATGAAGACCCCGACTTCTTGAAACTCCGGTCATCGGAGTTCATCTCCGGTGACCAAATCTATGAGAAATGCCACTAAATTAACACCAAAGGACCCCATTTCCTTGATCTATCACCCTATCTAAACCATTTCCTTTGAATCTTACCCCTACTTCTCGAATATTCCAAAGAAGGTCGCCGGAACCCTAACTCCGGCGACTCAAAACAAACCACCCCAAATATCCTATATTTTCTTACATATAACACATATCCCTAACCAAAAGACTTCAAAGCTGAAGTCTTGAGTGAGAAAAAAGAAAACCATAAAAAGAAAAATAAGAAAAAGAAAAGAGAAAACTGGAAAAAGAAAAAGAAGAAAAGAAAAAGAAAATAAGGGAAGCTCAGGAGTCAAATCCTGCGAGCTAAGTCTCCCCTTCCCTTTCTTGCTTGTTTTCTTTGATTTTTGTTGTTGTCTTTGTTTATTTCTGTGTTTCTAGTATATTTTTAGTATGATTAGTCATATAAACCAACTACATGATAGATTGGGGTTTTAATTTCTGAAAAAAGTTTCTGTTGATTCTGTTTCCCTGTTTAAGATCTGTTTTTCTTTAATCCATCTTCATGTCTTTTACTTAGATGTTCTGCATCTGTAGATTAGTTCGTACCTTCCAGAAACCTCTGTTTGTTCTGTTTCTTTACTTAAGATTTGTTTTTCTTTGATTTGCTCTTCTTCATGTCTATTGTCTATCTTTGATCTTTACATGTTTAGATCATGTTATTATCTTTTTTCATTCTGTTTGAGTCATGCTTTCTCCTGAAACTTCTTTATGAGTTTTACCTGTCTGTGCTTGGTCAAGAACATGTTAAGCATAATTAGGGTTTTCAGTAATCCTCTAAGTATAAGGTAGTTCTGACTATACCTCCTTCATGATTAATTGACACACTGTGTTGTGAAATATGATTTATAAGTCTTTGATTGAAATTCAACAATATTCAATCTCTTTCTCTAAGTTTTGGTTAATTGATAAGTTATTCTCATTTCATGGCAATGTGTGCAATTTTGTGAAAATGGCTATGTTTGCAACAGCCTTGTGTTAAGCTGATTACTGTTAATACTTATCATGCCTAGGTGGAATTGGTTATAGCTGCAGTAGTGTATAAACTTGTTAAGTGGTTAAAATTGAAAACATGTTGCCAAGTAGTTTAAAATAGATAAAAATTGAAAACCACAAAAAAAGGTTATAAGTGAATTGAATAACAAAGAGTGGTCAGTTTTGCAACTGACCTACTCTGATAGTCTTGACACACTGGCTAAGAGTTAAATAGGCCAGGTGTGTAATAAAATTGGTTTAAGCCTAATAGGTTAGACTTACCAAGTCCCAAATTGACCCATGTTCATTGGTGGCTAGACTTGCAAAGTCTCAGCCAGCCTATGTTCATTAATGGGACCCAATTGCAAGGCTAAGTCCAAACTTTGGACTAGCTAAGTTTTAAATAGGTTAGTTCTGAATAATTAAGCAGGCTAGTCCTGCAAACTAGTTTCAATAACAAAAAATGAAATAAAAATGGCTAAAATTAAAATGAATTTAAGTCTAATCTGGCCAGGTCTTAAATATTAGTATAAATGCTGGCCACTAGCTAAATAAGAGCTAAATTTAGGAAAACACAGACCTGGATAAGTCGGGTAATTAACAAATGCCCTTAAGGGCATACAAGGAATAGAAAATGGCAAAGTTGTGGATTTAATAGAGCCTATAGGGATACATAACACATTTAGGCTCCTGATTTCTGCAATTTTGCATAAAATTAAGGGCATATTGGTCCTAAAGAAAAGGTAACTAGGTAAATAACACTAATAAGTAGGGGCACACTAGTAATAGCCCCAAAAATGAATCAAATAGAACCTTCCAGCATATGCTGGAAGGTTTCTTATAACAGAAAATAGGGCTAAAGTGTAAGATTTGGTAAAAAAGAAGGGGAGAGGACTAGAATTATTTTCTATCTTTTCCCCCAAAAAATTTCACCACTTCCCACCTATAAATACCCCCATTTAGGACTTGTTTAAGGGCTGGATTTTGGAAATCAAAATTTTCAGAAAAAACTCTACACTAAATAGCAGATAGTCGCCTCGGTTTTCTAGTTGAAATTCATATTTGAAGTTGTTTGGGATTTCTTCTTGTTCGCTGGGTTTCTATTGCTGTTGCTGTGTTATTTTCATTTGCTCGTTAAGGATTCATCTTAGCCACTATTGCATTGCCTGTTGATTCTAGTTGCTGTACTTATTTCAATCCCTTAGAACTCATTGAATCTATTTGCTGAATCAGGTACACCTCCTTTTTCAAGGCTATGTAATTTGAAGCTATGATGAAATGATGTCTCAAGTTTAAAGCATTACACTATTTTTACATTTTTTGTTTCTGTTAGCTGTTTAGTTAGTTTAAATTTGTAATTCATTAGGATATTATTGTGTATATGTAGAAGCTCGAACAGAATAATGTAATATGTAGTAAGTAGTGGTAGTGTAGTTATAGTAGCTAAACCACTTAGTTAAATAGGATAAAATCATAAAACCAGGCTAATTAATCCCGACGTAAACCTATAACAATAAGTTCACAGTAATGAATTCAATCAGTTTATATAGATAGTTTAATTTGGTACTTGATATCTAGATTTAAATAAGTTTAAAAACAACAACAGTAAAACGAAGTCATAGGTTAATTAAGATTGATTTTTGTAATATCAAACAACTAAACTCATAGTAAAATACAACTAGCATCTGCAAACGAGTTGTTTTAGTTTAAGTAAATGAATCATTTAGTTTAATCATGTTTTCGCATAATTAAACAATCTCCTGTCACTTGGCTAGTGAATAACCTAAATCAGTAGTATGAACCAGCTGTTGAAGAACAAAGTAAAAAAATAGTTTGTTTTATTAAGTTTTATGCATATTAGACTAGTATGATTCAGAGTTGATATTGTTAGTTTTGTACAGTGATTATCTTTTAATAAATAAAGCATAATTTGAATCTACTCCGTTTGGTTCCAAATGTCTGTTCGTATTGTGACTTTTTGTTTTCTGCTTTCGTTTCCACTGCTTCATTTTGGTCTGGGCCTAATGTGTGACGTAGGCCTAGATTGTGTTCGTGTACCTATTGGGCGTCTGAATTAAAGCCCTAATCTGGTCTGGGTTATTAAGACCCAGATACATACAAAAATTTGCTAAAACCAAGCCCAGTTCCAGGCCTGTGTAAATACAATAAAGGCCTGGACTCACTTCTGGAAATATAGATAATTAAACTGATTAAGGAAAAAACAAGGGTAGAAAATATAGTCACACATTAAGTATGGACTTTAAAAAATACATGGGACGAGCCTCACATGGTAACAAAAATAGTGGGGCCCCCTTATAAGTAATTGATAAAGTATATAATAGATTCGGGAAGGTTGATAGAAAATTCCACAATCTTTCCCAAAGATTTAAAGTCGTTAGACGCTTACTAGGCACGATTTAATAAACATACCTTCCTTAATACGAGTGTGCACTTGCCGCGACTCAAATCATAAATCCCGGCCAAGCCGAAATGTATTAAAAGTCACAGGCGCACTGGTTGCGGTGTGACCCGAAATACGTTTTCGCGACGTCGCAATTCGTAAAAAAATATTAAAGTTGGAAACATGTACATATTGTTAAAAAAGCATATAACAAGTCATATAAAATCGAGAACGACCGTGCTGAAACCACGGAATCCGGGAGTGCCTAACACCTTCTCCCGGGTTAACTAAATTCCTTATCCAGGTTTCTGTTTCGCGGACTGTAATACAGAGCCAATCTCCTCGGATTCGGGATTAACCGGTGACTTGGGACACCATTATCTTCCCAAGTGGTGACTCTGAAAATTTAAATAAAATCCCGGACCGATTGTCCTTTATTTGGAAAAACTCCTTCCTCTTTGTTATTATATCCTTTTCGGGTATTTGAACATCGAGGTATACCCTACGTCACTTCAAAAGGTCGGAGGGGTAGTAAAAAGGGAGGTATGACAGCTCTGGTGACTCTGCTGGGGACAAGCAACCCAGAACTTCGGTTTCAGGGTTTAAGAATTCGACCTCATTAGAATCGCCGTCCTCGATATTATTTGACTTTGTTATATCCTTTGAACAACATGCTACGTGTTTTACCGCTTTGATATTATATGGATTGTATTTATAAATTGTGCCGAAAACCCTTCTCTTCTTCACCTCCGGGGATGTGCTTACTGGTTGAGACTCCTCTTTCTGTTAAGTCACACCTAAATTAAGAAATAGAGGCCGGATAAGTTACAAAGCCAATTGACTCCGCGGGTCACCGGTACGTAGCCCCCTCCTCGATCCGAGTTGTCCGCTCGGGTACACGGTCTAGCACTCTATGAAACCATAAGATATTGAACATAGGTCTAAGTCGATTATTTGCATCATAACTGACTTAGGGGACTCAACACAGGGGTTGGATCCGTCTAGGACAGGTGACCCGGTAATTAGAGACCAAGCATACTATGTGTTGCATTTTTAATTGTCTTTGATCATTATGCGGACCGGCAAAATTCCCGAGAGTAGAAAGAGAATATTCGAAAATGAAAAAAAAAAGAGAGAGAACTATTGTTAGAAAGTTGAAAATCTGGAAAATTGAAAAAAAAAGCTTTGTTGTCAAAATAATTGGTCAATTAATCTGACCGAACTACGCAGGTTTGATTCTCGCCATTAGGTGGGATACGTAGGCAACCCTTGAACGGGTCCAACCACCCCTTTTAGAAAAAGATCAAAAATATTTTTGTTTCAAATAATCGAGGTGATCACTATTCTTGGAAATAGCCGAATGTTCCGAAAGGACGCCGGAAGGCTGTTTTGGCAAAAATGGCCACTTCGAAAGTCATGTTTTTCCCTTTTCAAAATAAAAACCTATAAAATGAAAATTTGCTTTGAAAAAAATATTTTTCCTTTTTCTAAATAAAATCGCCTTTAATAAATGTGCAGGATGAGCACGATACAGAATAAACCCCTCACTTTAATGAATAGAATCCCTTTCGAGCTAAGATTATGGTGGAACGACATGGGACAGGAAGGACAGAATTGGGTCAAATGCTATCTAAAAGATCTTACGGGATTAATGGACATAATTCCCCGAGGCGATATAATCCGAGCACTTGTCACATGCTGGGATCCTGCGCACAACGTTCTACATTTTTCGGACTTTGAACTCACTCCCACTCTTGAGGAAGTTGCTTACTATATAGGGAAAAATGAGGTCCCCATAAAAGAGAAATACCCAGTGGCTCCAAGAGCGATAACGGTGCACCGTTTCCTTGATTCTTCGAAGATTGCTCGAAACGTCCACAACGAGGATTTGGTTAGTGGGTTTTGCTCCCTAAACTTCATCTACAGTAGATATGGACATGTCGGGAGTTTCAATGACCCCACGAACAAACTTTGTAGCAAGTCCAACCGAGCCAAATGGGAGGAACATCGACGATTTGCTTTTCTGGTGGCATTTCTCGGAATAATCATATTTCCAAGAAAAGACGGGCACATTGATACGAGAGTCGCCGGGGTAGCCAGCACTTTGATTGTACAAGATAATTGCACTTTAGCTCCAATGATCATAGCCAATATCTACCGTGCCCTAACGACATGTAAACCAGGGTGCAACTTCTTTGAAGGATGTAACTTGATTCTGCAAATCTGGTTAATAGAACATCTTTGCCATTATCCTTCGTTCTCAAGCTATGGGCCGACTGAAAGAACGTGCCTCGAAGAATTCTATACGAGAACAAAAGAAGTTAAGCTGCCGGAGGGAGTTAAAGGTTGGATTTCATATCTAAGATCATTGACCGATAGCCAAATCGATTGGGCATACGGATGGTTGCCCCTCGATGAGGTGATTTACATGCCGACGGAAGGGTCACACTTCTTGATCATGGGTTTAAAAAGTATCCAGCCTTATGCCCCGTACAGGGTCCTACGACAGCTTGGAAGATGTCAAGTTATACCAAAGGATGGGGACCTCAGTTTGCAAATAATAGAGATTAGTCCGGATAGGCAATTCCCGGAAGCAAAGGTCCGACAGATTTGGAATGAGTGTCAAAATTTGAAGGCGGAAACTTGTGTGGAAAATAGAGCTCGGGAAGAAGTATCGCCAGGGTACGTTGCATGGTATCGATAGGGTATTGAGCATGATAGACCATGGAAAAGGCCTCACGTTCAAGATTTGGCGGAGCAGTCTAAGGAATACAAAAATTGGGTGGCCAAAGAAAATGAGTATAAGGCCAAAATCAGCTTGCTAGAAAAACAGTTGCGAGATCTCCAATTCGAGAGCAGTTTACAGGCAGCATCTGACGAAGGAGAAAAGAAGCAGCTGAAAAAGGAGAATGAAATTCTAAAAGCTCAAGTTGCAAAAACGAAAATTGCATTCGAGACCCCAATTCGCTTAGCCCGAGACGAGAAGCTAATTGAAAATCTTCGGTGCAAAGTGAATAACTACAGTTTCGATCTGGACAAAGCAGAAAAGGAGTTAGTCAGGGTTCGGAAGAAACTGGCTAGAGATGCCGAGGAAAGAGCTAAAATGGTTCAGCAACTACAAGATAAACATGAAGTTGAGGTAGCTCAATTGAGAAAGAAAGTCATCACGACCACAGTCAAAAGTAACAAGATAATCAAAGAGTTTGAAGAAGAAAGAGAGCATTGTTACACGACTATGGCTCGATTAGAGTTCGAGTTACAACAACTACAGAAAGAGAACTAACAAACCTTAGACGCTCGCGCCAAACAGATCAGCAGGTTACTTCAAGAAAAAAGGGGTCGTTCGAGAAAGAATTGTCCATATTGCTCAATACATCACCAGAAAATGCCAATTGTGTGAAGATATTTCCCAGGCAACATTTAAATCAGCAGTGAAGTTCTTTGTGAAGCAAGTCATGTCCGACCAAGATAGGCTCCAAAGTGGATTGGCATATAGGCCCACGGCAAGACCGAATGACGTATCGCGGGCATTAGGAGCATTAATGTACTCATAGGGCATGCATTTTGTATTCGTGTTTCTTTTTTTTCATTATTAGCGCAACATCATTTTGTAAATCATTGTTTTTTGAATATCAATGAAAAGATCAAAGAAGTTGATGCTAATCCTTTTTCGCTTTATATCAATTGTTTGTACGATAGACAAATAAGTAGGAATGAAAATCAATAAAAAAAAAAGGAAAAAAGAGAAGAAGGAAATGAAAAAAAAGGAAAAAGAATGAAAAAGAAACAGAAAAAGAATGAAAAAAAAAGAAAGAAAAAAAAAAGATAAGAAAAAGAAAAAAGAAAAGGAAAGATGAATGAAGAAAGAAAGAAAAGAGATGATGTTGGTCCACAATGGAATAAATGTCGGGATGATGCATAATGATCAAAGGCAAAAGTTGTGATTTATAATCGTTACATCTTATCATTTTACGTACTAACTATTAACAAGTGTTGTTGTTTATGAGAATCAGATTTCAGCTGGCAACTGGTACTCTGGCAAATCATCATTACAACACACGATCAAAGACTATGACTAAGGCTGTGTCTCAGGAAATTGAGCCAACTATCACGGACCCAGTGCAAGAAGAGGAGGTCGTGGATGTAGCGGGGATGAAGGAGGAAATGTATAAGCTCAAGCAGCAGATGTCGGAAATGTACCAAGCTTGGTCCAGGGGTCAACCTTTACCCGCATATCCATCCAACCCAGTATATGTCCCTCCCGTCAATCCAAATCCCGAGCCACCTACCATGAACTTATCCTCCACGTACCCAGATTAACACCACTACTATGACTCTACCTCACAGGTACCACCACCACTGTCCAAACAGATTCCACCTCAGCCACCACAGGTCACCCCGGTGTATGTGGCACCGTCACCTGTTGCTCTGCATAAGTCGTCAAGTGAACCAGTGTTCCATGTGCAAGATGCCCATTACTATCCGCTAGAGCCGACGTTTAGGCAGCATGAATCTTATACCCCACTGATGGAGACAACTGAAGAAAAGCCAGCCAAGAACTTGGAACAAGAGGAAATGGCACGGAAGATGAGGAGTTTAGAACTATCTTTCCGTAACATACAAGGGCTAGGAGGCCAAATGAGCGTAGCATACAAAGATTTGTGTCTGTTCCCAGAAGTGCAGCTCCCGGTTGGGTTCAAGCTACCTAAATTCGACATGTACAATGGACATGGGGATCCTGTAGCTCATCTCAGGGGTTATTGCAGCAAGATGTGTGGTGCAGGAGGGAAAGTTGAACTTTTGATGGCATACTATAGTCAGAGTTTGAGCGGTTCTGCGCTGGAGTGGTATACACGTCAGGATCACACTAGATGGTTCATCTAGGACGATCTAGCTCAATAATTTGCCAACCACTTCCAGTACAACTTGGAAATAATTCCAGACAGGCTGTCGCTTATCAAGATGGAAAAGAAGCCCGGGGAACGTTTTCGGGAGTACGACGTTAGATGGAGAGAACAAGCGGCACGAGTAGATCCTCCTATGAAGGAGACTGAAATGGTAGATTGTTTTCTGCAGGCCTTAGAGCCTACTTACTATGGCCATCTGGTGTCGGCTATTGGTAAGAATTTCAATGAAGTAGTGAAAATGGGGAGTTTTGTAGAGGAAGGATTGAAAACTAACAAAATCATGAGCTTTTCTGCTATCAAGGCCACGAATCAGGCGATACAGACCGGGAATGGAGGGTCTATTGGAAAGAAGAAAAAGGAAAGAGGTTTCAGTTGGAGAAAGTAGGCCATGGACTCGAAGCCAAAATACACACGATCACCCACCTCGCCCATATCAATCATACCCGCCAGCACCTTACAACCCACCTGCACCATATTATCCACCTACTACCCCACCTTACCCCATCCCACAAGCCCAATATTACCCATCACCCTCTCATGTATGGCGAGCCCAAGTTCCACAAAATGTCTATCATACACAGAATACCTACCCTCCTTCCAGAACCTACAATAACGCAAATAGACCCAGCTTCCGACCTGATCCAGAAATGAGAAACATAGCCCAAACAAAGAAAACATTCACCCCATTAGGGGAGTCTTATACCAGCCTCTATCATCGTCTGAACGAGTTGGGAATGCTAAACTAAACCCAATTGAACCAAAACTTCCAAATCCACCTCCCAGAAACATTGACCAGTCAGTCAGATGTGAATATTGCTCCAGGGCACCGGGGCACGATACTAAAAAATGTTGGCACTTGAAGTCCGCTATACAGGAGCTCATTGACAGTAGAAGGATTGAGGTATAGGCTCCAGAGACTCCAAACATTACTCAGAATCCATTGTCGACTCATCATGAGACACACATGATAGAGTTAGAACAAGAAGAAAGTAGCAGGAAGCCGTCCCAATCGGTAATGATGATAAAGGCCAACAGTAAAGTGGAGAAAGAAGTTGAGAAAGAGAAAGCGACAGCCGAGGTGCCAGTCAAAAAGACGCCGGTGGTTGAAATTTTGAAAATTGTGGTGCCAAGGGCTAAGCCGTTGGTTACAGTGAAAGGAGCATGCAGGGAACCAGTGGTCATAAAGCCGGTGGTGCAAATGCTGGTGGTTGATACTAAAGCCATACCTTGGAACTACAACAAGGTCACAGTGATGTACAGGGGAAAAGAAGTTACAGGGGAGGTCAATGAAACACACGGCCTCACTCGTTCCGGGCGGTGATTTGCCCCGGAAGAGTTAAGAAAAATGAAGGTGGTGAAAGAGAGTCATGTGAATAAGCCGGTTTCTGAGGAAGAAGTAGAAGAATTTCTGAAGAAGATAAAAGCTCAAGACTACTCGATAGTAGAGCAGCTGAGAAAGATGACTGCACAAATCTCATTGCTTTCATTGCTAATTCACTCAGAGGAGCACAGGAAGGCATTGTTGAAAATACTGAATGAAGCACATGTCCCCAAAAAAATCTTAGTCTGCCATCTTGAAAAGATCACCAACAAATTTTTTGAGTCGAACAAGATAACATACTCGGACAATGAATTGCCTGTCGAAGGGACTGAACACAACAATGCACTATATCTTACCGTCAAAAGTGAAGAATCAGTGGTTACTCGGGTTATAATAGACAATGGGTCGAGTGCAAACATTTTTCCACTCTCGACTCTCGGAAAGTTGAAGATTAATCCTGACAGAATCCGACGAAATAGTGTGAGTGTTCGAGGGTTTGACGGAGGAAGCAAAAATACCTTGGGAGATATTGTGATGGAGGTCACCATTGGGCCAGTAGACTTTACAATGGAATTTCAGGTGTTAGACGTCACTGTGTCCTATAATCTACTGCTGGGACGGCCATGGATCCATGCGGTTAAGGCCGTACCATCTTCCTTACACCAAATGGTAAAGTTCGAATGGGAAAAGCAAGAAATTATAGTGCATGGAGAGGAAGACACTTGCAATACCATAATGCCTTTCGAGGAAGTGGATGGGGACAAGGGCCCCTGGGTGTATCAGGTGACAGACACTGTGGTAGTGAACAAGATAGCCGAAGGAGAGAGCTTGCCAATCCCTACAGTGGCATCTACCGCAGTGATGGTAGCCAAAGAGATGATCAGGAATGGATTCACACCGGGAAAAGGTTTGGGAATAGCCTTACAGGGAATAACTCAACCTGTCCATCTACCGGTAAACAATGACACCTTTGGCTTGGGCTTCAAACCTACCTACACCAACATCCAGAAAGCCAAAATAAACAAAAAGAAAAGTTGGACCCTCCCGAAACCAGTCCCAAAATTATCTGACACCTTCACTAAGCCTGGTACACAACGACATCTGGTGACTGCTGCGTCAAGGTTTGTTGAGATAAGGCCAGATGCGGAACTTCTCACGAGATTTGAGATGTTATTTGGGGACGTGAACATGGTGGAAATGGGTGAGGGGGCCAATAAGATGGATATCCAGTTCATGGGGCCCAGTGTTGCACTCAATAATTGGGAAGCCACTCCTTTTTCCAATCAGGAGGGAGTCTTGGCAGTTATCTTTCAAAATATATCATCATTTCCCAAAAACAATTTTATTTTTTGTAATCCCTACCCACACTAAAATCAAATGTATCCAGTCTTTGTCATCTTTTGAAAAAATATCAATGAAATGCAGTTTCTTCTTCTTTCCTCATTTTCGCCTTATTTTTTATTTATTTTTCCTTTCTTCCTTTTGTACAGTTCAATATGCGCTGATTCTGATGATATGTCATGCATGAAGGATTCCCGGCCCAGTTTTGACAATCGAATTATTATACAAGAAATTGAAAATGAGAGTGAAATAGAATATGAAGATGAGGAAATACTGGAAGAAATAAGTAAAGACTTGAATCAATATGAGGAAAAACCCAAACCAAACTTGAGTGAGATAGAATCTATTAATTTGGGGAATGAAGATAATGTCCGAGAGACAAAAATCAATGTACACCTAGAAGCCTCCCTCAGGGAAGAGTTAATAAAGCTGTTGCACGAATTCAAGGACATCTTTGCCTGGTCCTATGATGACATGCCCAGACTTAGCACTGATTTGGTGGTACACAAGTTGCCTATTTATCCTGAATGCAGGCCGGTAAAGCAAAAGTTGAGAAAGTTCAAAACGGACATCGGCGTGAAGATAAAAGAAGAGGTGAATAAGCAGTTTGAGGCAAAGGTCATACGAGTTACCAAGTACCCCACCTGGTTAGCAAATGTTGTGCCAGTTCCAAAGAAAGACGGAAAAACCAGGGTGTGTGTTGATTACAGAGACCTCAACAAGGCCAGTCCAAAGGATGATTTCCTATTGTCGAATATCCACATACTAATCGACAATTGCGCCAAGCATGAAATTGGCTTTTTTGTAGATTGTTATGCGGGTTATCATCAGATCCTAATGGACAAAGAAGATGCGGGGAAAATAGCTTTTATCACGCCTTGGGAACATACTGCTATAGAGTGATGCCGTTTGGGTTAAAGAATGCCGGAGCTACCTATATGAGGGCAATGACCACAATGTTCCATGATATGATGCATCGATAAATTGAAGTGTATGTGGACGACGTCATCATAAAGTCCAAAAAGCAACATGATCATGTCAGGGACTTGAGGAAGTTCTTACAAAGACTCCGAAGGTATAATCTTAAACTTAATCCTGCGAAATGCGCTTTTGGAGTACCTTCAGGGAAGCTATTGGGATTTATAGTAAGTCGGCGAGGCATTGAATTAGATCCGTCAAATATAAAAACCATCCAGAGTTTGCCTCCGCCAAAGAACAAGAAGGAAGTAATGAGCTTACTAGGAAGGCTGAATTATATTAGTTGGTTCATCGCTCAGTTAACATCAACATGTGAGACTATTTTCAAGTTGTTAAAGAAGGATGCAGCAGTGAAATGGACCGATGAATGTCAGGAAGCCTTCGATAAAATCAAGGAATATTTGGTAAATCCTCCAGTGTTAGTTCCTCCAGAGCCGGGAAGACCTTTGATCTTATATATGACAGTGCTTGATAATTCTTTTGGCTTTGTACTGGGACAGCACGATGAGACTGGCAAGAAAGAGCAAGCTATATATTACCTTAGTAAGAAATAGACATCTTACGAGGTAAAATATACTCAGTTAGAGAGAACATGATGTGCATTGTCCAGGTGGCTCAGAAATTGAAGCACTATTTGTCAGCATACACTACATATCTGATATCACGGTTAGACCCTCTGAAGTATATATTCCAGAAGCCCATGCCTACCGGGAGACTTGCTAAATGGCAGATTCTGCTCACACAATTTGACATCATTTATGTAACACGTACAGCAATGAAGGCGCAAGCAGTTGCAGATCATTTGGCAGAAAATTCAGTGGATGATGAATATGAGCCACTAAAGACATACTTTCCGGATGAAGAGGCAATGAATGTTGAAGAAATAGAACAAAGTGATAAGCCAGGATGGAAGATGTACTTCGACGGAGCCGTCAACAGTAATGGAGTTGGGATTGGAGCAGTGCTTATTTTAGAAACGGGTCAACACTATTTCATTACCGCTCAGCTTCGATTTTTCTGTACCAACAATATGGCCGAATATGAGGCATGTATATTGGGATTGAGGATGGCAATAGATATGGGTGTTCAAGAGATTTTGGTCATGGGTGACTCGGATCTTTTGATACATAAAATTCAGGGAGAATGGGAGACAAAAGATTTGAAATTGATACCTTATCGGCATTGTCTACATGAATTGTCCCAAAGATTCCAATCCATAGAGTTCAAGCACATCCCAAGAATGCACAATGAAGTAGCAGATGCTCCGTCCACACTATCCTCCATGTTACATCATCCGGATAAAGCCTATATAGATCCACTCCAGATACAGGTGTATGATCAGAATGCTTACTATTTTGCTGTGGAAGGAGAGTTAGATGGGGAACCGTGGTATCACGATATCAAGGAATACTTGAAGGTAGGAAAATACTCAGATCAAGCCACCGGAGATCAGAAGAGAGCTGTAAGACGCTTAGCGAATGGCTTTTTCCTCAGTGGAGGAATTATATATAAAAGAACACCAGACCTGGGTTTGCTGAGATGTGTGGATGCGCAACAAGCTGATAAGATTATGACTGAGGTGCACGCTGGAGCTTGCGGACCTCATATGAGCGGGTACATCTTAGCAAAGAAGATTTTGAGACCTGGATATTATTGGCTCACCATGGAGCGAGACTATATCGGGTATGTGAAGAAATGCCACCAATGCCAAGTACATGGAGATTTAATTCACTCCCCACCTTATGAATTGCATACGATGTCTGCACCTTGGCTATTTGTTGCCTGAGGCATGGATGTTATCGGAACAATAGAGCCTGCAGCTTCTGATGGACATGGATTCATCTTGGTCGCGATTGACTACTTTACTAAGTGGGTGGAGGCAAAGACATTCAAGGCGGTGACGAAGAAAGCCGTGGTGGATTTCGTGCATGAAAATATTATATGCCGATTTGGAATTCCCAAAGTAATTATCACAGATAACGGGGCAAATCTAAACAGTCACCTCATGGCGGAAGCATGTCAGAGATTTAACATCCTACATCGTAACTCTACACCTTACAGGCCAAAGGCAAATGGGGCAGTAGAAGCTGCAAATAAGAATATAAAGAAGATCCTTAGGAAAATGGTGGAAGAGTCTAGACAATGGCACGAGAAGTTGCCTTTCACTCTTATGGGTTATCGCACAACAGTGCGCACTTCTATCGGCGCCACACCCTATTCATTAGTGTATGGGACAGAGGCTGTTATACCCATGGAAATCGAGATATCGTCACTTCGAATCATAGCTGAAGTTGAGATCGATGAAGAGGAATGGGTAAAAGCCCGACTGGAATAATTAAATCTGATTGACTAGAAGAGGTTGGCAGCGGTATGCCATGGGCAATTATATCAACAAAGAATGGCCAGAGCATATAATAAAAAGGTGCATCCTCGGAGGTTTGAATTCGGACAACTGGTATTGAGGCGTATGTTACCGCATTGGGCTGAAGCAAAGGGCAAATTCGCGCCAAATTGGCAAGGGCCATTTATGGTATCATGGATGTTGTCTAATGTGGCATTATATTTGACAGACGTTGAAGGGAAATACGTAGAGACTGCTATCAATTCAGATGAGGTCAAAATATACTATGTATGATTCCTTTTCAATTGTATGATTGTATTTTGTTGTGATTTTGGGATTGAAATGATGAAGGCATTTTATTCTCTATCCAAACACTTTATCCATTGACATCCCCTTTGAGCCGTGTTCGATATATTCCTTCATACCCCTCTCTCGGAATCGCTTATGATACAAAAGAAACATAGCAAATGAAAAATGAAATAAAAAAAATCGGGAAAAAGTCAAAAGAAATTCATGAATTAATGACATGGTTTGAACTACGTCTGACTTGATCCCGAAAGGGTACGTAGGCAACCTCACTGAGGTTCAATCATAATAAAGAAAAAATCCAAAAATCCCCCACATATTGAAACTGGGGCAGAAGTTATGTTTTATAATCCCGAGAGTATTTTAAACCCTCGTAAATTTTTTAGCCTTTATACCCTTCTTTCTTAACCCATCCAAAAGCCACGTTACAGTCTAAAGAAAGACATTATAATCAATTTCAAGAAAATAACAAATACAATGAGAATAAAGGAAGAACGAGACATTGGACAACATCAGCGATGCAGAAAAAACAAAAGACGAAAAGAATAATGGAGAATAAAAAAATAAGAGAGTCTCATCGGTGAAAACCTTAACCGGCACCGTGAGGCGACTGTGAGGCTGAGAGAAATAAAATGAGAGAGTCTTGTCAGTGAAAACCTTTGCCGGCACTGCAAGGCGATGGTGAGATTGAGAGAAATAAATGGGAGAGTCTTATTGGTGAAAACCTTTCATGGCACCATAAGGCGATTGCGAGGACTGTCTTGGAAAAAGAGAAAAGCAACAAAAATAGGATCGGTTTGGGTCGCAAGAAATTTGGAGTCAGAATAATGGATTGAACGAACTGGGTCGGAGTTTATATACATGGCATAGTCAACGGAATCATCCAACATACCCAGATAAGTTCTATCATTTCTCCAAAACACCCTCACCCCTTTTGAAATTCATTTGTTTCTGCATTTCATTGTTTGTCCTTTGAAAGCTAACTACCAGCTTCTGATGATAAGAGTTGAAATAACACTGGATCAGAAAATAAAGAAAAGAAGGGACTTGAAAAGAAATAAAGGAATTTGGCAATCAGAGCCAAAATAAGAGAAAACAAAAGGTGAAAAAACAAGAAAATACAAAAAGAGCTTACGGAAGATAGTCAACTGAAAGACCGCACAGCAGAAGAAAAGCAAAAAGAGGAAAAGCAATAAAAGGCAGGAGCGGCAGATGCCAGTTGCCAGCAGCTCATAACTAATAAGATTTTGTTTTTGTGATTTAGACAGGAACAAGTCGTCACTAATCACTTCAAAGTGAATGTGATCAATGTGGGAAGATAGAAAACATTAAAAAGAAAGTTCAGCAATAAATGGAGGAATCCGTGGATGAGAACCACTCAATCAAGAAAACACCAAAAACAACAAGGAGGTATCATCTTTTAAATTCACACCCCAGTTATCAAACTGAGGGAATACTTTTCTGCATTCGCATTTCATGCATCAGGCGCCAACCTGGATAACAAGGGAATATTTTTTTGCATTCGCATTTCATACATTAGGCGCCCACCTGGATAATAAGGGAATATTTTTCTGCATTCGCATTTCATGCATCAGGCGCCCACTTGTATAACAAGGGAATATTTTTCTGCACTCAATCAAGCAAGAAAATACCAAAAACAACAAGGAGGTATCATCTTTTCAAATTCACACCCCAGTTATCAAACTGAGGGAATATTATCTGCATTCGCATTTCATGCATCAAGCGCCCACCTGGATAACAAGGGAATACTTTCTGCATTCGCATTTCATGCATCGATTTCCCACCTAGATAACAAGGGAATATTTTTTTGCATTCACATTGGGAATACTTTTCTGCATTCGCATTTCATGCATCACTTTCTGCATTCTCATTTCTTGCATCAGGCGCCCACCTGGATAACAAGGGATTACTTTCTGCATTCGCATTTCATGCATCAGGCGCCCACCTGTATAATAAGGGAATAAATTTCTGCAATTTTAATTTCTATTCAGGCGGCCACCTGTATAACAAGGGAATACATTTCTGCAATTTTTAATTTCTGTTCAGGCGCCCACCTGTATAACAATGGAATACATTTCTGCAATTTTTAATTTCTGTTCAGACGCCCACCTACATAACAAGGGAATACATTTCTGCAATTTTAATTTCTGTTCAGGTGCCCACCTGTATAACAAGGGAATACATTTTTGCAATTTTAATTCCTGCAATTTTAGTTTGTGTTAGCTAACATGAGTAACACCGTAACATGAAAAGCCCATACTGGGGCAGAAGAAAAGTTTGTTGTTTTTGTTTTGTTTTGACCAGGTATCAGTTTGAAGGCGAGAAGTACCATCGAAAAAAAAAAGGGAAGCAAGGAAAAGAAAATCAACAAAAAGAAAGCCAGCCGCACAGAAAATTAAGGAAAAAGAGACAAAGAAGAATAAAGAGACAAGAAGTTAGATAGGAACAATTGTAATTCGTAGAATTATAGCTTAGAATAGCTTCTTCATTTTACATTTTTACCCCCTGGTGTAATAAGGAGTAGGTCAGCAAGTCATAACAGTGTCAATGCAACAGTAAGTCTGGTAATTTTTAACTGCCAGACCTTCCCGAACTACACTGACCTAATTCCTGTTTAGCCCAGGATATGTAGGCAACCTCTGAGGAAGGGTGCGGTCAAAAGGTTTTCAAAAATGCTTCTCAAGGAATATGCCAGTGGGCAAAAATCTCTCATTACTATTACTGCTCACTTGTCTTTGCACTGAAACTCTTCGTGTTCCCGAGCAAAGAGGGGCAGCTGTGAGCACGTGATTTTTGCACTAAGCAATAAATTCCAAAATTAAAATAAAAATATTTTTTTGGGTGCAATTACATGTTTTGACTGAAATTAGATACATTTGTGTGATTGAATAATTGGAAAATAAAACTAGAAAAGCAAAAAATATAGGTTAAATACATGCATTTTGAATTAAGTAGTTAAAAAGAAAAATCAACAAAAGAGCATTAATAGCGGAAATTATGGGAAAAATAGTAGAAAATTGCCAAAAAATATCAAAAAATTAGTGAAAGTAGGAAATTGAATAATTTAAATAATACACAAAGGAAAAAATGAAATACAAAATAAAACTACCACAAAAATAATTAAAATACCAAGAAAATACCAAAATACAATAAGATTGAGCTAAGAATCGGAAAATGGCAGCCCAATACATAGTGGCCCAAAAGAGCCGGTCCAACAAATTTAAATCAAAGCAATCTCAGCTATCCATTAGACCAGATCCAATGGTTGAAACATTATCTGAAGATAATTGAGTAATTAAATTCAAGATCAAATCCCAGCTGTCCAAACCTATTGATCTAACGGATGGGGATTTGTCTCTCATTTAAGGAGACAACACCGTTCAATGTAGGATGATATTGACCGTTGATCTTAATTGATCCAACGGCCAAGGACCAGTCAACCGTTGGGGGGTATTTAAACCCAGTCTCTAAGAGAGACCGGCTGATAGTAGGTGAATTTGACTATATTTATGCCCTAAATAATCACGATTTATTATTGTTTTGATATTGTTTATGATGACAAAATACTTTTATTAGTGTTATTAGTGTTTTATAGGTACACATGAGCTAATGAAGACTAAAAGAGCAAGTTTTGGAGTCAAAAGATGGTGAAAAAGGCCAAAGTGTGGTACAAGTCAAGAACTTATGTTGAAAATAGCCGAGAAGGTGTGATTCCGAGCTATATGGATGTTATGGAATGAATTTGAATGATTTGGAGCTTTGAAGTCTGAGCAAAAGCTCAAGGAATTAAGCCGGGATCGAGTTCGGGGGTCAAATTTGATAGTGTAAGTACAAGCGAAGAATGGATGAGGCATATTGCGCACTATCTAATAAATTGGACATACCGTTTCGCTAATAACTCCATCTGGGCTCCATAATATATGGTTGGAAAGCTAACTCAAAGAGCTACAACTTTCATGTTTTGAGTTTTTCCAAATTCGTAACAGAACAGGGTGTAAAACCGCGGTTGCTCCGCGACCGCGGATGAATCGCGAAAAAACAGGCTCTCTGAATTTTCTCTGTTCGCGGTCCATTCGCGGCCGCGAACGAACCGCGGAAGTCGCCGCAGCAGCAGTCCTAATTGTACTCAAACTTAATATTTTTAGCCCTAAAACCTCTATATAAATCCCTAGTTCGCCCAATAGAGGCATGTTGTCTTTAATTCAATACTTTTGCAAGATATTTAGTAAGAGAGAATCCTCTCAACTCCTTCTTTTATTTTATATCAATTATTTCTTTATGATTTCAATTATTATTCTTGTTTCTTCAAGCATGAGTAGCTAAATCCTTTTCTAAGGTTTTGATGGAACCTATTGAGTGATGAACTTATCGTTTATGTGATTACAAATTGTGACTTAGATTTCTATTTGTTCAACTTCATTCTTGTTGTAGTTAATTGGTAGACGTCCCAATTAGGGGTGCCTATTTAGTGTGCATAACTTGGAAAAGAGTGCATATTTAGGTTTATTATTGAACAACATCACACCTAGGTTATTAGAGGAAATCTATAACTTTAGGCGTAAAGACGGGGTTAGAAATAACGAAGTATTGGGTGCAATCTTAAGTGAACTATTCAAATTAAAGCTAGCTAGGGTAGCTCGGGAGAGTGCACTAGTAAATTATTGTAATTGCTCGGGAGAGGGTTACGATACACATAGCGTTCAAGACTGATATAATATATTAACAATTTGTATGAGCATAACGATAAGGGATTCCATCAATAGGGGAAATTAATACCTTAGTCCTTCTCATAATATTCTTTTTACTCTACATTCAATTCTTTCTTTCAAACATTCTTAATTATTGCAAAGAAGATATTCGAAATTCACACAAAGATATATTCAAAGTTTGGGAACTTGATTCGAAAGTACTTTTGGGGTTGTGATAGTTGCAATTGATAGGTTAATTCTCTGTGGGATCGATCTTGGACTTATTTGACCAAGTTATATTGACTACGACCATTGCTTGGACGTGAATCAATTTTGGCGCTGTTGCCGGAGAATTAACAGAATTATCAATTGCCATTGACAGAACTTCAAGATTCTTGTGTATTCCGGTTCTTTCTACACTCTACATTGAATATTTTGACAGTTGTTGATTTGGGTATTCAGGTGCATGCCTAGAAAATCTGCAAAGACTGGAGAATTAATTGAAGGACTCTCAGACCCCGAGCAAACTTTCCGGGCACGTAACAAAGCCATCAAAAAAATTCAACAATCTCAACAACCAATAAAATTAGACTTCGACATGGGTGACGCAAACGAACAAGACCATCAAGCCGGGCTAAATATGCAAGAAGCACAGGAGGCACATGAAGGTGAACTGTTTGACTGGGCACAACCCACAGCGGATAATTTGGCAACTGCGATCGTTGTGCCAGCAATTCAAGCTGAGTCTTTCCAGATTACCAACAACATGCTACACTTGTTTCAAAATAGGGGATTATTCTCTGGGTCTCAGGTTGAAGATCCACAGCAGCACCTCAAGAACTTTCTATCAATATGCAAGACACAAAGGCAACCGAATGTAACTCCGAAAGCTATCAGATTATTACTCTTTCCGTTCTCAGTTACATGAGCAGCACAGATATGGCTAAACTCACTCCCAATAAACTCCATTTCAACTTGGGATGAGTTAGTTAAACAATTCCACAACAAGTTTCATCCACCTAACAAGACAGCTCAGCAAATTGATGAGATTGTGAGCTTCAAGCAGAAACCACTGGAAACATTACATGAAACTTGGGGCAGATTCAAGGGTATGCTTGTTCTGTGTCCTCACCATGGGATTCCAGAGCAAATGTTAGGCCAAAGATTCTATATGGGGCTTTCAGAGAGCATGAAGAACATTGTAGATGCTTCAGCAGGTGGGGCTTTTCTGAGAAAGACTTGGAGAGAGGGCAAATTTGCTAGACAAGATGGCCCAAAATTCCGGGTGGACGTCCAGGAATGCTCCTATCACACCAGTGGTACACTCTGTACCCCTGGATCCATCCAACACTCTGGAGGAGAACATGGTAACTCTATTGACACAAATGAGCATCCTATCAAAGAAGGTGGAAGAATCAGGAGTCAAGCAACAGGTTCACATTGTAGATACTGCCAATGGTGGTTTATGCACATCATGCATTAGCCAACCCATAGGTAATCCATGGGCTGCAGACCAAGAACATCATCATCAACACGAGGATATGAACTATGTGGCAAACTATGGAGGGCAGCAAAAAGGTAATCAAAACTGAGGCCAACAGGCTCCAATGTAGTACAGACCTCTCTAGCCACAATTTAATGCAGCAGGTGTGAGGCCACCACACAGCATGGCTCCATATCCTAGACCTCAGAATTTTGGAAATCAGCAGCAGGGATATCATCCACCTCCACCACCACATGGGGTTAGACATGACGACGGGTTTGCTTGGTTAGAAGCTATGATGCAGCAGGTAATTGGGTCAAACGCCAAAACAAATGAGAGGATAGATGCACATGATGCCGCCATTAAGAATATTGAAGTACAGGTGGGTCAGATTGCTATGTCTCTCAACAATCGTCCTCAAGGGACATTGGCTGCAGATACACAAACAAACCCAAAGGACCAAGTCCCAAAGCAGATGATGGCAGTGACTCTAAGAAGCGGTAGAGATCTTGATGCTGAGAATGAAAGTGAGAAAATCGACAGACAGGCTGAGACACCTACTCCATTGCCCATTGAACTGGATGAGTCCACAGGGTTGACAGAAGTCACAGTCCAGCCAGCTGCTGAAAATAAAGAAGCAAAACAGGGAACGGAGAAAGTAGTTGAATAGGTAGAGCAGCAGATTGATGAGAAAGTAATAGAAAAAGAAAAATCCCAAGTCACGGGGAAGAAGAGGCCTCCACCACCATTCCCCCAAAGGTTGGCCAAACACCATAAAGAGGAGCAATACAAAAAGTTCTTCGAGATGCTCAAGCAAATCCAGGTAAACATTCCCTTAATTGAAGCTTTAAAAGAAATGCCTGGTTATGCTAAGATGATGAAGGATTTGATGTCGCGGAAATTTGATTTCCAAGACTTGGCCACCGTAACACTTACTCAGACTTGTAGTGCAGTGGTCTCCAGACCCATTGCTGAGAAGCTATCTGATCCAGGTAGCTTCACCATCCCATGCACTATAGGGAATTATGCCTTTACTAAGGCTTTGTGTGATTTGGGAGCAAGCAATAATCTCATGCCCTTAGTCATTTATAAGAGGTTAGCCATTGGGAGAGCCAGGCCTACCTCTATGTTATTACAGCTTGCTGACAGAACGGTTAAATGTCCATTTGGTATTTTAGATGATGCGCTTATCCAGGTAGGGAAGTTCGTGTTTCCCGCCGATTTTGTGATTCTTGATTGCAAGGTGGACGAGGAAATTCCTATAATCCTAGGAAGACCATTCCTAGCCATCGGGAGAGCTCTAATTGATTGTGAAACTGGGGAACTCAAGATGAGGTTGAATGATGAAGAGATCATATTCAATGTGAAAAAAATCCACGAGGCGCCCTAGTGAGTTCGCGAATTGCGCTCTTATTGATGCGGTTGATGTGATAGTGGAGACAGATGATGCAGAGTTGACCATTGAAGATCCACTTCAAGCATGCCTGATGAACATGGAAGAGGTAAATGGTGAAAGCTTAGCAGAATGGGTACTATCTCTGGAAGGCAAGGGGTTTTGGAAGAGAGAGCTTGAATTCGAGCCTCTACACTTAGAGAAAAGAGAGACACCTCCTGCAAAACCATCCATAGAAGAGCCACCAAAGCTTGAGCTTAAACCACTACCATCTCATCTCAGGTATGAATTTCTAGGTCCTAACTCCACTTTACCTGTTATTACTTCATTTGGTTTGCTAGATGTGCAGGCTCAAAAGATATTATAGGTACTCGAGGAATGTAAAGCTGCCAATGGTTGGATCATGGCAGACATAAAGGGGATCAACCTTGCATACTGCATGCACAAGATTCTCCGGGAAGAGGGGCACAAACCTTCCAGGAAACGCAAAAGAAGGCTGAACCCGAATATGAAGGATAGGGTGAAAAATAAAGTGATAAAGTGGCTAGACACGGGGTAGATTCCAGGTAAGTTTTCTCACCCTTCTATGCTATACATGTATTATTATGCCATGAGGACATGGCATGATTTTAAGTGTGGGGTGGGAGACTTATCTTGTATTGTGTATTGTATATAGTAGATGTAGCTGTAAATTATATTAGCTGGCTTGGCCCGATGATGGACACTTGGAGACGGGTTTCTTAAGGGTCTAAGTCGGAATAAAAACACAAAAAAAATTAGAAAATTTGAAAAAATACAAAAATATGAGTGGAGGACTCTTCCTTATGACGGACTATTTAGGACAAGTACTCTTGAGGGAAGTAGTCCACATAGGAATTTTTATTTCTTTTATTTTCTTTTTCTAGGTAGTGTATCATCTCCCCCTTGGTTTTTCTTTTGACCACGGTTCTTTTCCAAGGGTTTTTATTGAACCGGGTTAGGTAGATTTTTCTTTTTTTAGGATTAGAGGACAAAGGGTAACATGTAACCCCAAGTATGCACATTAGCAAAGCTTAATTGAACTTGAGAATGTATTATCTAAGCTTGATTGTATATTCTAAATATGCCTTAAATTGCACAATACAGCTTGCTTGAACATTGATAGGACTTTGTAGATAAACCAGATTCTAAATGAGTTGCATGCTATGTGTGTGTGAGATTTTACTTACATTATATGTTTTACATGATACCTAGAACTTGCCCTGTGTGTTTGCAAAGTGAAATAGAAGTTGTTTGATTGTAGAAAGGATAGAGGCATTTTTTTGTGTAACCCCATAAACCAATAGACATGAATTCACCCGTACATAATATCCTAGGATAACCCTTGAATGTTTATGAAAAATCAAAATCATATATTGTTCTACTTTACCTCCTAGAAGCACTTGTATTGTAATGAATATACAAAAGTCTAAGTGTGGGGTGAAGGGAAATTGAAAAGGGGAAAATCAAGAATGAATGGTAGAAAATAGTGAACTGACCAAAATAATGTAAATGTGTTGCAAAGCAATGAGATATTCTGAGAAAAAGAGCTATATCAATGTATATATGAAAATTAGAAAGGTCGGTTACACCAACAAAAGACAAGTAGGGGATTCAAAGTAAATAAAGGTGAAGGAATGTTTAGGGGAGACATAAGGAAGAAAACGAAAAGGGAAGTTGGAAAAAGGAAAAGAAAAGTGCTTAGGGAGGTTAGTCACTATAACCAAAAGTATCCTACCCGTCCCGTAGCCAACATTACAACCCTTAAAGACCTCTTGATCTATGATTGAATAACTCGATTAGTGGAGTATTACACTAGGGGCAGGCCTATGGTGTGTCTGTATGCATATGAATGTTCTTTGTTTAGAGTGAGTGAATTTTTCCGATATTTATAAGTTCCATGTTTTTGAATTATTCATGTGTGGGAACTTCTCTCAATAAATTTTGTGAGGGCATGTAATTCAAGAGGAAGAAGGTAAATTTGCACGTTTTTGGTAATAAGTAGAGTAAGCAATAATGTGCTGGCATGAGAGTTTACGGTTAGGTAAGGATTGAGCATATCTTAAGTTAATCATGAAAAATAGTTTTTGTGACATAATTTGGGGGAGACATAAATAAAATTGGCTTAAAGTGTGATTAAGGTTGCTCGAGGACGAGCAAAGGTTTAAGTGTGGGGTATTGATAATAGGTGAATTTGACTATATTTATGCCCTAAATAATCATGCTTTATTATTGTTTTGATATTGTTTATGATGACAAAATACTTTTATTAGTGTTCTTAGTGTGTTATAGGTACACATGAGCTAATGAAGACTAAAAGAGCAAGTTTTGGAGTCAAAAGATGGTGAAAAAGGCCAAAGTGTGGTACAAGTCAAGAACTTATGTTGAAAATAGTCGGGAAGGTATGATTCCAAGCTATATGGATGTTATGGAATGAATTTAAATGATTTGGAGCTTTGAAGTTTGAGTAAAAGCTCAAGGAATTAAGCCAGGATCGAGTTCGGGGATCAAATTTGATAGTGTAAGTACAAGCGAAGAATGGATGAGGCATATTGCGCACTGTCTAGTAAATAGGACATAAGCTTTCGCTCATAACTCCATTTTGGCTCCATAATATATGGTTTGAAAGCTAACTCAATGGGCTACAACTTTCGTGTTTTGAGGTTTTTCCAAATTCTCAACGGAACAGGGTGAAAAACCGCGGTTTCCCCACGACCGCGGATGAACCGCGAAAAAACAGGCTCTCTGAATTTTCTCTGTTTGCGGTCCATTCGCGGCCGCGAACGAACCGCGGAAGTCGCCGCAGCAGCAGTCCTAATTGTACTCAAACTTAATTTTTTTAGCCCTAAAACCTCTATATAAACCCCTAGTTCGCCCAATAGAGGCATGTTGTCTTTAATTCAATACTTTTGCAAGATATTTAGTAAGAGAGAATCCTCTCAACTCCTTTTATTTTATATCAATTATTTCTTTATGATTTCAATTATTATTCTTGTTTCTTCAAGCATGAGTAGCTAAATCCTTTTCTAAGGTTTTGATGGAACCTATTGAGTGATGAACTTATCGTTTATTTGATTACAAATTGTGACTTAGATTTCTATTTGTTCAACTTCATTCTTGTTGTAGTTAATTGGTAGACGTCCCAATTAGCGGTGCCTATTTAGTGTGCATAACTTGGAAAAGAGTGCATATTTAGGTTTATTGTTGAACAACACCACACCTAGGTTATTAGAGGAAATCTATAACTTTAGGCGTAAAGACGGGGTTAGGAATAACGAAGTACTGGGTGCAATCTTAAGTGAACTATTCAAATTAAAGCTAGCTAGGGTAGCTCGGGAGAGTGCACTAGTAAATTATTGTAATTGCTCGGGAGAGGGTTACGATACACATAGCGTTCATGATTGATAGAATATATTAACAATTTGTATGAGCATAACGATAAGGGTTTCCATCAATAGGGGAACTCAATACCTTAGTCCTTCTCATAATATTATTTTTACTCTACATTCAATTCTTTCTTTCAAGCATTCTTAATTATTGAAAAGTAGATATTCGAAATTCACACAAAGATATATTCAAAGTTTGGGAACTTGATTCGAAAGTACTTTTGGGGTTGTGATAGTTGCAATGGGTAGGTTAATTCTATGTGGGATCGATCTTGGACTTATTAGACCAAGTTAAATTGACTACAACCGTTGCTTGGACATGAATCACCGGCCATTTGAACACTTACCTTAACCCTAGCCGCCCCTTTCCTTCTTCTTCTCTCTTCTTCATCTTCTTCAGACCTTGCCGGCCATGGAGACTGTCCATCTCCACGGCAGTCTCCGGCCATCTCCTATCTCCCCCTCTTCTCTTTTCTTCTTCTCTACCATAAACCACCCTAAAAACTCCTAACAAACCATGAAGACCCCAACTTCTTGAAACTCGGGTCATCGGAGTTCATCTCCGGTGACCAAATATATGGGAACCACCACTAAATTAACACCAAAGGACCCCCTTTCCTTGATTTATCACCCTATATAAACCATTTCCTTTGAATCTTACCCCTTCTTCTCGAATATTCGAAAGAAGGTCGTCGGAACCCTAACTCCGGCCACTCAAAACAAACCACCCCAAAAATCCTATATTTTCTTACCTATAACACCTATCCCTAACTAAAAGACTTCAAAGCTGAAGTCTTGAGTGAGAAAAAGAAAACCAGAAAAAGAAAAATAAGAAAAAGAAAAGAGAAAACTGGAAAAAGAATAAGAAGAAAAGAAAAAGAAAATAAGGGAAGCTCATGAGTCAAATCCTGCGAGCTAAGTCTCCCCTTCCCTTTCTTGCTTGTTTTCATTGATTTTTGTTGTTTTATTTGTTTATTTCCGTGTTTGTAGTATATTTTTAGTATGATTAGTCGTATAAACCAACTACATGATAGATTAGGGTTTTAATTTCTGAAAAAAGTCACTGTTGATTCTGTTTCCCTGTTTAAGATCTGTTTTTGTTTAATCCATCTTCATGTCTTTCACTTAGATGTTTTGCATGTTTAGATTAGTTCGTACCTTCTAGAAACCTCTGTTTGTTCTGTTTCTTTGCTTAAGATTTGTTTATCTTTGATTAGCTCTTCTTCATGTCTATTGTCTATCTTTGATTTTTACATGTTTAGATCATGTTATTATCTTTTTTTTCATTCTGTTTGAGTCATGCTTTCTCCTGAAACTTCTTTATGAGTTTTACCTGTCTGTGCTTGGTCAAGAACATGTTAAGCATAATTAGAGTTTTCAGTAATCCTCAAAGTATAAGGTAGTTCTGACTATACCTGCTTCATGATTAATTGACACACTGTGTTGTGAAATCTGATTTATAAGTGTTTGATTGAAATTCAACAATATTCAATCTCTTTTTCTGAGTTTTGATTAATTAATAAGTGATTCTGATTTCATGACAATGTGTGCAATTGTGTGAAAATGGCTATGTTTGCAACAGCCGTGTGTTAAGCTGATTACTGTTAATACTTATCATACCTAGGTTGAAATGCTTATAGCTGCAGTAGTGTATAAACTTGTTAAGTGGTTAAAATTGAAAACATGTTCCAAGTAGTTTAAAATAGATTAAAATTGAAAACCACAAAAAGAGGTTATAAGTGAATTGAATAACAAAGAGTGGTCAGTTTTGCAACTGACCTACTCTGATAGTCTTGACACACTGGCTAAGAGTTAAATAGGCGAGGTGTGTAATAAAATTGGTTTAAGCCTAATAGGTTAGACTTACCAAGTCCCAAATTGACCCATGTTCATTGGTGGCTAGACTTGCAAAGTCTCAGCCAGCCTATGTTCATTAATGGGCCCCAATCGCAAGGCTAAGTCCAAACTTTGGACTGGCTAAGTTTTAAATAGGTTAGTTCTGAATAATTAAGCAGGCTAGTCCTGCAAACTAGTTTCAATAACAGAAAATGAAATAAAAATGGCTAAAATTGAAACAAATTTAAGTCTAATCTGGCCAGGTCATAAATATTAGTATAAATGCTGGCCACTAGCTAAATAAGAGCTAAATTTAGGAAAAACCAGACCTGGACAGGTCGGGTAATTAACAAATGCCCTTAAGGACATACAAGGAATAGAAAATGCCAAAGTTGTGGATTTAATAGAGCCTATAGGGATACATAAGACATTTAGGCTCCTAATTTCTGCAATTTTGCATAAAATTAAGGGCATATTGGTCCTAAAGAAAAGGTAACTAGGTAAATAACACTAATAAGTAGGGGCACACTAGTAAAAGCCCCAAAAAGGAATCAAATAGAACCTTCCAGCACATGCTGGAAGGCATCTTATAACAGAAAATGGGGCTAAAGTGTAAGATTTGGTAAAAAAAATGGGAGGGGACTAGAATTATTTTCTATCTTTTCCCCCAAAAACTTTCACCACTTCCCACCTATAAATACCCCCATTTAGGACTTGTTTAAGGGCTGAATTTTGGAAATCAAAATTTTCATAAAAACTCTACACTAAATAGCAGATAGTCGCCTAAGTTTTCTAGTTGAAATTCATATTTGAAGTTGTTTGGGATTTCTGCTTGTTCGCTGGGTTTCTATTGCTGTTGTTGTGTTATTTTCATTTGTTCGTTAAGGATTCATCTTAGCCACTGTTGCATTGCCTGTTGATTCTAGTTGCTGTACCTATTTCAATCCCTTAGAACTCATTGAATCTATTTGCTGAATCAGGTACACCTCCTTGTTCAAGGCTATAAAATTTGAAGCTATGATGAAATGAAGTCTCAAGTTTAAAGCATTTCACGATTTTTACATTTTCTGTTTTTGTTAGCTGTTTAGCTAGTTTAAATTTGTAATTCATTAGGATTTCATTGTGTATATGTAGAAGCTCGAACAGAATAATGTAATAAGTAGTAAGTAGTGGTAGTGTAGTTATAGTAGCTAAACCACTTAGTTAAATAGGATAAAATCATAAAACCAGGCTAATTAATCCTGACGTAAACCTATAACAACAAGTTCACAGTAATGACTTCAATCAGTTTATGTAGATAGTTTAATTTGGTACTTGATATCTAGATTTAAATAAGTTTAAAAACAGCAACAGTAAAATGAAGTCATAGCTTAATTAAGATTAATTTTTGTAATATCAAACAACTAGACTCATAGTAAAATACAACTAGAATCTGCAAATGAGTTGTTTTAGTTTAAGTAAATGAATCATTTAGTTTAATCATGTTTTCGCATAGTTAAACAATCTCCTGTCACTTTGCTAGTGAATAACCTAAATCAGTAGTATGAACCAGTTGTTGAAGAACAAAGTAAAAAAATAGTTTGTTTTATTAAGTTTTATGCATATTAGACTAGTATGATTCAGAGTTGATATTGTTAGTTTTGTATAGTGATTATCTTTTAATAAATAAAGCATAATTTGAATCTACTCCTTTTGGTTCCAAATGTCTGTTCGTATTATGAGTTTTTGTTTTCTGCTTTCGTTTCCACTGCTTCATTTTGGTCTGGGCCTAATGTGTGACGTAGGCCTGGATTGTGTTCGTGTACCTACTGGGCGTCTGAATGAAAGCCCTAATCTAGTCTGGGTTATTAAGACCCAGATACATACAACGATTTGCTGAAACCAAGCCCAGTTCCAGGCCTGTGTAAATACAATAAAGGCCTGGACTCACTTCTGGAAATATAGATAATTAAACTGATTAAGGAAAAAACAAGGGTAGAAAATATAGTCACACATTCAGTATGGACTTTAAAAAATACATGGGACGAGCCTCACATGGTAACAAAAATAGTGGGGCCCCTTTATAAGTAATTGATAAAGTATATAATAGATTCGGGAAGGTTGATAGAAAGTTCCACAACCTTTCCCAAAGATTTAAAGCCGTTAGACGCTTACTAGGTACTATATAATAAACATACCTTCCTTAATACGAGTATGCACTTGGTGCGACTCAAATCATAAATCCCGGCGAAGCCGAAATGTATTAAAAGTCACAGGCGCACTGGTTGCGGTGTGACCCGAAATACGTTTTCGCGACGTCACAATTACTAAACAAATATTAAAGTTGGAAACATGTACATATTGTTAGAAAAGCATATAATAAGTCATATAAAATCGAGAACGACGGTTGAGCAACCGTGCTGAAACCACGGAATCCGGGAGTGCCTAACACCTTCTCCGGGGTTAACAGAATCCTTATCCAGGTTTCTGTTTCGCGGACTGTAATACAGAGTCAATCTCCTCGGATTCGGGATTAACCGGTAACTTGGGGCACCATTATCTTCCCAAGTGGCGACTGTGAAAATTTAAATAAAATCCCGGACCGATTGTCCTTTATTTGGAAAAACTCCTTCCTCTTTGTTATTATATCCTTTTCGGGTATTTGAACATCGAGGTATACCCTACGTCTCTTCAAAAGGTCGGAGGGGTAGTAAAAAGGGAAGTGTGACAAGTGTTATCTTTGTTATTTGATTGGTTTAATTGCAAGATTTATCCTGTGTTAGCTAGGGAAGCATGATTAGATTGGATTAACTGTCTAAATGCCTACTTATCTTAACTGAATTTTCTGGAACATATTGAGAGTGGATTTAATTGTTAATCGTAGTAGTGTATTTCATTTCTCTCTACGTATTCTCTTATTTGATTGTGTTTATCTTTTGTGGATTGCGGGTTCAATTCCCGCAGATCCGGTGCTACTGAGATAGAGGACTGCAGGTTCAACTCCCACAGATCCTGTGATACTGATATAAAGTACTACGGGTTCAATTCCTGGAGATCCTGTGAATACTAATATAAAGGACTGCAGGTTCAATTCCCAGAGATCCTGTGATACTGATATAAAGGACTGCGGGTTCAATTCTTGGAGATCCGGTGATACTGATATAAAGGACTGCGGATTCAATTCGCGAAGATCCTGGCTACTGGTATATATGGACTGTGAGTTCGATTCCCGGAGATCCTGAGCTGCTGAGTATAAATGGACTGCGAGTTCAATTCCCGGAGATCCTGAGCTATTGATTTTGTACTTGTTGTGTTTATTACTCTTTGTTAGTTTAACTATAGATGACTTGTAGTTTTTATCTCGTTTTGCTGCTATTTCAAATTTACTCCTGCTTTGCACTGTTCGATATTATTATTATTATTATTATTCTTGGTAGGGCCCTGACCTTCCTCGTCACTACTCCATCAAGGTTAGGCTTGGCACTTACTGAGTACCGCTATGGTGTACTCATGCTACTCTTCTGCACACTTTTTGTTATGCAGATCCAGGTCCATCTGATCAGACGCACTACCGGTGATCGAGGTTATACTCAGGAGACTCGAGGTATGCATCTGCTACATCCGTAGATCCAGAGAGTCTTCTTTCGTTCTTTCCTAGTGGCACTAGATTTTCCTTTTTGTTTTCGGTTGTATACATATTCTTGGTGGATAGAGCCACAGTTTTTACTATCTTAGCCTGTGTTTGCCCGTGAGTTACCGGATCTTTGTGGTTATATGGTCTAGAAATTTTGGTAAAGTGTATGTGCCGAGCGGCACCTATTACATTTTCTATGTCATTCCGCTGTTATTTCTTATTGTTCGTAAAAGTTGTAAATTCAGCATTTGTGTTAGGCTTACCTAGTCCAGAAGACTGGGTACCGTCATGACGGGTTCACAATTGGTGAACTAGGCTCGTGACAAGTTGGTATCAGAGCTCTTATTTCATAGGAGTCACGGGACACAGGCCGGTTATTTAGAGTCTCGCTGATCGATACGGAGACGTCCGTATTTATCCACGAGAGGCAATGTAACTATTTAGGAAACTCTTCATTTCTTTTGAATTCCTTGTCATGTGATATTTTGACACCAAATCTAAACTTCTATCTTCTATTCTCTCACAGATGGTGAGGACACGTGCTACTCGCGAGGATCAGGCACTTGTGCCCCCTACTGTCGTCGCCCGAGGCCGGGGCCGGGGTAGAGGTCGAGGACACGCCCGAGGTGCTGCCATAACACCCGCGCACGCTGTCGCTGAGGCACCACCGGTAGATCAGGTTGGAGCACCGGCACCTGGTACACCTACTACAGCTACTACGACCCCAGCACTCCAGGAGACTCTAGCTCAGTTTATGAGCATGTACACTATTCTAGCTTAGGCGGGGTTGCTTCCTCTCGCTGCAGCCGCATCTCAGGTCGGGGGAGGGGCCCAGACTCCCACAGCCCGCACTCCTGAGCAACGAGTGCCCATGGAGAAGGTTCTAAAGGTAATTCCTATACCGCCTACTACACCAGTACAGCCCGGAGGACGGTCAGCTGCATCCAAGGACGAGCATCGCAGGTTTGAGAGGTTCAAGAAGTAGGATCCCCCAGTGTTCAGTGGTTTAGCTTCAGATGATGCCTTGAGATTTCTGGAGGAGCGTCATCACATCCTTTGTACTATGGGTATAGTGGAGACTAGTGGGCTTTCTTTTACTGCTTTTCGCTTCGAGGGGCCGCTTATGATTGGTGGCGCACATATGAGTTGGATAGTCCAGTCGAGTCTGCCTCACTAACTTGGACACAGTTTTATGATATGTTTTTGAGGGAGTTTGTTCCCCAGAGCCTCAGGGATGCTTGGCGTTTGGAGTTTGAGTGGTTACACCAGGGCTCTATGATAGTATAAGAGTATGCCATCAGTTACACCCGATTAGCTAGACATGCACCAGCTTTGGTCGCCACGTTCTGGGAGAGAATGCAGAGGTTTATTAAGGGTCCTATTCCACCTATCCGGTCCAGCATGGCTAGAGAGCTAGTGACGGATGGGTTTTATCAGCAGGCGGTGAGTATTGCCAAACGGATTGAGGGTATGCTTGCTAGGGAGCGAATAGAGAGGGAGGCCAAGAGGTCTCGTGAGTCGGGTCATTTCTCTAGTTCCCGCACTGTAGCAGCCGGTCGATTTGGCAAGGGTTATTCCAGTCGTCCAGTTCATTCAGCATTGCCAGCAGCTGGTAGTACTCCAGCTCCTCTAGCACCTCAGGAGCCTTACTATACTCCCCAGTTTCCAGTGCGCCTCCTGCGCGGGGTATCTCCAAGGGTCAGTCCAGTGGGAGCGGGGCCGATCAGTCACAGCCACCGCGTCCTCCCAGGGCTTGTTTTGAGTGCGTGGATACTCGCCATCTAGTTAGGGAGTGCCCCAGTGTAGGAGAGGAGCGCCTCCACAGACTTTGCAGTCTCAGCGTGGTCCACAGTCTCAGCAAGCCATCGTTCCAGCCCTAGCTGCCACCCTACCTGCCCAGCCAGCCAGGGGCGGGGATCAGGGTGATAGAGGCCTCCCTCGAGCGAGGGGTCGGGCTAGATTTTATGCTATTCCTGGTCTCGCAACAACTATCGCCTCTGATTCTTTTATCACAAGTATTATCTTGGTTAGTCACAGAGAGGCATCGGTTCTATTCGATCCTGGTTCTACCTTTTCATATGTTTTCTCTTATTTTGCTTCACATCTTGGTGTGCCTTGGGATTCTTTGAGTGCCCCCATTTATGTTTCTACTCCAGTGGGAGATTCTTTGGTTGTGGACCGTGTGTATCGGTCGTGTTTGGTCACTATTTGTGGTTTTAAGACCAAAGCTGATCTTTTGTTGCTTGGTATGGTTGATTTTGATATTATTCTGGGCATGAACTGGTTGTCGCCCCACCATGCGATTCTTGATTGTCACGCCAAGACCATGACGCTGGCTATGCTAGGCATTCCATGTATTGAGTGGAGTGGTACTCTAGATCACACCCCAGCCGTGTTATTTCTTTTCTCAAAGCTCAATGTATGGTTGAGAAGGGGTGTGCTGCTTATCTAGCTTATGTGAGGGACGTCAGTGTTGACACCCCTTCTATTGATTCAGTCCCAGTGGTACATGATTTCTCTGATGTGTTTCTAGTTGATCTCTCGAGCATGCCGCTCGATAGAGATATTGATTTTGGTATTGATTTATTGCAGAGCACTCAACCCATTTCTATTCCTCTGTACCGTGTGGCCCCTCCTGAGTTGAAGAAGTTGAAGGATCAGTTGCAGGAGTTGTTGGGTAAGGGCTTCATTCGACCCAGTGTTTCGCTCTGGGGTGCTCCTATGTTGTTTGTGAAGAAGAAGGACGATTCTATGCATATATGCATTGACTATCGCCAGTTGAAGAAAGTTACAGTGAAGAACCAGTATCCTTTGCCACGTATTGATGACTTAGTTTATCAGCTACCGGGTGCACGGGTGTTCTCCAAGATTGATTTGCACTCTGGTTATCATCAACTGAAGATTCGGGAGCCAGATATCCTAAAGACTGCCTTCGGGACTCGGTATAGTCATTACGAGTTCCTCATTATATCTTTCGGGCTAACTAATGCTCCAGCAGCTTTCATGCATTTGATGTACAGTGTATTCAAGCCATATTTTGACTCATTCGTGATTATTTTCATTGATGATATTTTTGTATATTCCTGGTGTCGGGAAGAGCATGAGCAGCACCCGAGGATAGTGCTTCAAATTCTGAGGGAAAAACAATTATATGTAAAGTTCTCTAAATGTGAGTTTTGGCTGAGTTCGGTGGCATTTCTAGGCCACGTGGTGTCGAGCGAGGGTATATGAGTGGATCCGAGGAAGGTGGAGGTCGTGTAGGGTTGTCCCAGGCCCTCCTCAGCTATTGAGATTCGTAGTTTCCTTGGTTTGGCGGGTTATTACCGTCGCTTTGTGGAGGGGTTCTCTTCGATCTCAACACCTATGACCAGATTGACCCAATAGGGTGCCCCTTTTTAGTGGAGAGAGGAGTGTGAGGCGAGCTTCCAAAAGCTCAAGACAGCTTTGACTTCGGCCCCTATCTTCATGTTGTCTATCGGTTTGGGGTCCTATACAGTTCATTGTGATGCCTCACTAGTTGGACTCGGAGCAGTATTAATGCAGGATGGTAGGATAATTGCCTACGCGTCTCGATAGCTGAAGGTGCATGAAAAGAACTACTCTATCCATGATCTTGAGCTAGCTTCCATTGTTCATGCATTAAAGATTTGGCATCATTATTTCTACCGGGTTCCTTGTGAGATTTACACTGATCATTAGAGTTTGCAACACTTGCTTAAGCAGAAGGACCTGAACATGCGTCAGAAGAGATAGTTAGAGTTGTTAAAGGACTATGATATTACTATTCTTTATCACCCAGGCAAGGTTAATGTGGTTGCCGATGACTTGAGTCGCCGGGCGGAGAGTTTGGGGAGTTTGGCATATTTACCAGCTTCAGAGAGACCTATGGCAATGGATGTTCAGGCCTTGGCTAGACATTTTGTTAGATTGGATCTTTCAGATCCCAGCCGGGTTCTGGCCTGTGTGGTTTCTCGGTCTTCTCTATCTGATCGCATCAAGGAGTGGCAGTTTGATGACCCCCTATTTGTTGGTTCTTCAGGATAGAGTTCGGCGTGGTGACGCTCGATATGTTACTAATGGGGATGATGGAGTTATGAGGATGTAGGGGTGTATTTGTGTGCCCAATGTGGATGATCTTCGAGAGTTGATTCTAGCTGAGGCCCATAGCTCGCGGTATTCCATCCATCCGGGTGCCACGAAGATGTATCGGGATTTGAGGCAGCACTATTGGTGGAGGTAGATGAAGATGGATATAGTTGACTATGTTTCTAGGTGCCTCAACTGCTACCAAGTGAAGTATGAGCATCAACGTCAGGGTGGGTTGTTACAGCATATTGAGATCTAAGAGTGGAAGTGGGAGGGTATCACCATGGACTTCGTATCTGGACTTCCACGGACTGTCAGGAAGTTTGATTTCATTTGGGTCATTGTGGATGGGCTGACAAAGTCCGCCCATTTCATACCTGTGTGCACTACTTACTCATCGGAGCGGTTGGCGAAGATCTATATCAGGGAGATAGTCCGGTTGCATGGTATTCCAGTTTCCATCATTTCAGACAGAGGCACTCAGTTTACTTCACGGTTATGGAGGGCCGTACAGCAGGAGTTAGGTACTCAGGTGGAGCTAAGCACAGCATTTCACCCCAAACGGATGGGCAGTCTGAGCGCACTATTCAGATTTTGAAGGATATGCTCCATGCGTGCGTGATTGAGTTTGGAGGCTCATGGGATCACTTCTTTCCACTTACGGAGTTTTCTTACAACAACAGCTATGAATCCAGCATTCAGATGGCACTCTATGATGCCCTATATGGTAGGAGGTGCAGGTCCTCGGTGGGTTGGTTCGAGCCGGGCGAGGCGAAGTTGTTAGGTACTGAGATGGTCCAGGATACAATGAACAAGGTCAAGGTAATTCAGGATAGACTCCGTGCAGCCCAGTCCAGACAGAAGAGTTATGCGGACAAGAAGGTTCGCAATGTGGCATTTATGGTTGGCGAGCGGGTTTTACTTCGGGTCTCACCCATGAAGGGCGTCATGAGATTTGAGAAGAAAGGCAAGCTGAGTCTAAAATTTATTGGGGCTTTTGAGATTTTGAGACGAGTTGGGGAGGTTGCTTATGAGTTGGGCCTTACCTCCCAACCTAGCCGGAGTCCATCCGGTATTTCATGTTTCCATGCTCCGGAGATACCATGGTGACCTGTCGCACGTGTTGGATTTTGATAATAGGTGAATTTGACTATAATTATACCCTAATAATCACACTTTGTTATGGTATTTATGTTGTTTATGAAGACAAAATGCTTTGATTAGTGTTTGTTTGTGTGTTATAGGTACATGTGATGCAATGGATGCTAAGAAGAGTGTTTTGAAGTCATATATGGATGAAAAGGCCAAGAAAAGATCTAAGGTGAAAAGAGCTGGAAGAAGCAGTCAAAAATACGCAGCACTGTTCATTCGCGGTTCACTCGCGGCCGCGGATGAACCACGAATAATGAAGCCCTCTGAAGTTTGCTGTTCGCGGTCCGCTTGCGGCCGCGAACGAACCGCGGAAGGCGCCGCAACAGTAATCCTAATTGTACTCAAACTTAGTTCTTAGCCCTAAAAACCTCTATATAAACCCCTAGTTCGCCCAATAGAGGCATGTTGTCTTTAATTCAATACTTTTGCAAGATATTTAGTAAGAGAGAATCCTCTCAACTCCTTCTTTTATTTTATATCAATTATTTCTTTATGATTTCAATTATTAATCTTGTTTCTTCAAGCATGAGTAGCTAAATCCTTTTCTAAGGTTTTGATGGAACCTATTGAGGGATGAACTTATCGTTTATGTGATTACAAATTGTTAGCTAGATTTCTATTTGTTCAACTTCATTCTTATTGTAGTTAATTGGTAGAGCTCCCAATTAGCGGTGCCTATTTAGTGTGCATAACTTGGAAAAGAGTGCATATTTAGGTATATTGTTGAACAACACCACACCTAGGTTATTAGAGGAATCTATAACTTTAGGCGTAAAGACGGGGTTAGGAATAACGAAGTCTTGGGTGCAATCTTAAGTGAAATATTCAAATTAAAGCTAGCTAGGGTAGGTCGGGAGAGTGCACTAGTAAATTATTGTAATTGCTCGGGAGAGGGTTACGATACAAATAGTGTTCATGATTGATAGAATATATTAACAATTTGTTTGAGCATAACGATAAGAGATTCCATCAATAGGGGAAATCAATACCTTAGTCTTTCTCCATATTATTTTACTCTACATTCAAATCTTTCTTTTAAGCATTCTTAATTCTTGCAAGTAGTAGTTCGAAAATCATACACAAATATATTCTAAATTTTGGGAACTTGATTCGGAAGTACTCTTGGGTTGTGAAAGTTGTGATTGATAGGTTAATTCTCTGTGGGATCGATCTTGGACTTATTAGGCCAAGTTATATTGACTACGACCGTTGCTTGGACGTGAATCAATTTTGGCGCCGTTGCAGGGGAATTAATGGAATTATCAATTGCCATTGGCAGAACTTCAAGATTCTCGTGTGTCCAGGTTCTTTCTACACTCTAAATTGAATATTTTGACGGTCGTTGATTTGGGTATTCAGGTGCATGCCTAGAAAATCTGCAAGGACTGGAGAACTAATCGAAGGACTCTCGGACCCCGAGCAAACTTTCCGGGCACGTAACAAAGCCATCAAACAAATTCAACAATCTCAACAACCAATCAAACTAGACTTCGACATGGGTGACATAAACGAACAAAACCAGCAAGCCGGGCTAAATATGCAAGAGGCACAGGAGGCACAGGAAGGTGCACTGTTCGACTGGGCACAACCCACAACGGATAATTTGGCAACTGCCATCGTTGTGCCAGCAATTCAAGCCGAGTCTTTCCAGATTACCAACAACATGCTTCACTTGTTGCAAAACAAGGGATTATTCTCTGGGTATCAGGTTGAAGATCCACAGCAGCACCTCAAGAACTTTCTATCAATATGCAAAACACAAAGGCAACCGAATGTAACTTCGTAAGCTATCAGATTACTACTCTTTCTGTTCTCAGTTACAGGAGCAGCACAAATATGGCTAAACTCAATCCCAATAAACTCCATTGCAACTTGGGATGAGTTAGTCAAACAATTCCACAACAAGTTTCATCCACCTAACAAGACAGCTCAACAAATTGATGAGCTTGTGAGCTTCAAGCAGAAACCACTGGAAACATTACATGAAACTTGGGGCATATTCAAAGGTATGCTTGTTATGTGTCCTCACCATGGGATTCCTGAGCAGATGTTGGGCCAAAGATTCTACATGGGGCTTTCAGACAGCATGAAGAACATTGTAGATGATTCAGCAGGTGGGGCTTTTCTAAGCAAGACTTGGAGAGAGGGCCAAAATTTGCTTGACAAGATGGCCCAAAATTCCGGGTGGACGTCCAAGAATGCTCCTATCACACCAGTTGTACACTCTGTACCCCTGGATCCATCCAACACTCTGGAGGAGAACATGGCCACTTTGTTGACACAAATGAGCATCCTGACAAAGAAGGTGGAAGAATCGGGAGTCAAGCAACAGGTTCACATTGTAGATACTACCAATGGTGGTTTATGCACATCTTGCATTAGCCAACCTATAGGTAATCCATGGGCTGCAGACCAAGAACATCATCATCAGCATGAGGATATGAACTATGTGGCTAACTATGGAGGGCAGCGACAAGGTAATGAAAACTGGGGCCAACAGGCTCCAATGCAGTATAGACCTCCCCAACCACAATTTAATGCAGCAGGTATGAGGCCTCCACACAACATGGCCCCAAATCCTAGACCTCAGAATTTCGGCAATCAGCAGCAGGGATACCATCCACCTCCACCACCACATGGGGGTAGACATGACGACGGGTTTGCAAGGTTAGAAGCTATAATGCAGCAGGTAATTGGGTCAAACGCCAAAACAAATGAGAGGATAGATGCACATGATGCCGCCATAAAAATATTGAAGTACAGGTGGGTCATATTGCTATGTCTCTCAACAATCGTCCTCAAGGGACATTGCCTGCAGATACACAAACAAACCCAAAGGACCAAGTCCCAAAGCAGATGATGGCAGTGACTCTGAGAAGCGGTAGAGATCTTGATGCTGAGAATGAAAGTGAGAAAATCGACGGACAGGCTGAGACATCCACTCCATTGCCCATTGAACTGGATGAGTCCACGGGGTTGACAGAAGTCACAGTCCAGCCAGTTGCTGAAAATAAAGAAGCAAAACAGGGAACGGAGAAAGTAGCTGAAAAGGTAGAGCAGCAGATTGATGAGAAAGTAATAGAAAAAGAAAAATCCCAAGTCACCGGGAAGAAGAGGCCTCCACCACCATTCCCCCAAAGGTTGGACAAACACCAGAAAGAGGAGCAATACAAAAAGTTCTTCGAGATGCTCAAGCAAATCCAGGTAAACATTCTGTTAATTAAAGCTTTAAAAGAAATGCCTGGTTATGCTAAGATGATGAAGGATTTGATGTCGCGGAAATTTGATTTCCAAGACTTGGCCACAGTTACACTTACCCAGACTTGTAGTGCAGTTGTCTCTAGACCCATTGCTGAGAAGTTGTCTGATCCAGGTAGTTTCACCATCCCATGCACTATAGGGAATTATGCCTTTACTAAGGCCTTATGTGATTTGGGGGCAAGCATTAATGTCATGCCCTTAGTTATTTATAAGAGGTTAGGCATTGGGAGAGCCAGACCCACCTCTATGCTTTTACAGCTTGCTGACAGGACGGTTAAGCGTCCATTTGGTATTATAGATGATGTGCTAATCCAGGTTAGGAAGTTCGTGTTTCCCGCCAATTTTGTTATTCTTGATTGCAAGGTTGACGAAGAAATTCCCATAATCCTAGGAAGACCATTCCTAGCAACCGGGAGAGCCATAATTGATTGTGAAACTGGGGAACTCAAAATGAGGTTGAATGATGAGGAGATCATCTTCAATGTGCAAAAATCCATGAGACGCCCTAGTGATTTCGCAAATTGCTCTCTCATTGATGCGGTTGATGTAATAGTGGAGACCGACGATGCAGAGCTGACTATTGAAGATCCACTTCAAGCATGCTTGATGAACATGGAAGAGGTAAACGGTGAAAGTTTAGCCGAATGGGTACTATCTCTGGAAGGCAAGGGATTTTGGCAGAGAGAGCTCGAGTTCGAACCTCTACACTTAGAGAAAAGAGAAAGCCCGCCAGCAAAGCCATCCATAGAAGAGCCACCAAAGCTTGAACTTAAACCACTACCATCACATCTCAGGTATGAATATCTAGGCCCTAACTCCACGTTACCTGTTATTATCTCATCTAGTTTGTTAGATGTGCAGGCCCAAAAACTTATACAGGTACTCAAGGAATGCAAGACTGCCATCGGGTGGACCATGGCAGACATAAAGGGGATCAGCCCAGCCTATTATATGCATAAAATTCTCCTAGAAGATGGACACAAACCTTCCAAGGAACATCAAAGAAGGCTGAACCCCGACATGTAGGAAGTGGTGAAGAAGGAAGTAATAAAGTGGCTAGATGCGGGAATCATCTTCCCAATCTCAGACAGCAGCTGGGTTAGCCCGGTCCAATGTGTGCCAAGAAAAGGAGGCATGACGGTAGTGAAAAACAACAACAATGAATTTATTTCAACAAGAACCGCCACCGGATGGAGAATATGCATGGACTACAGGAAGTTGAATCTAGCCACCCGCAAAGATCACTTCCCACTTCCCTTCATTGATCAAATGCTTGACAGGTTGGCAGGGAGGTCCCATTTTTGCTTTCTTGATGGATACTCGGGGTACAATCAAATCTCCATAGCCCCCGAAGATAGAGAGAAGACCTCCTTCACATGCCCATATGGCATCTTTGCCTTCAGAAGGATGCTATTCGGACTATGCAATGCACCTGCCACATTCCAAAGGTGCATGATGGCTATTTTCACCGACATGGTGGAATACATTATGGAGGTGTTCATGGATGATTTCTCAATGGTAGGGAATTCATTCGAGGAATGCCTTACCAATCTGACTAGAGTGCTAAAACGGTGCATGGAAACAAATTTAGTGCTAAACTGGGAGAAATGCCATTTTATGGTACAAGAAGGTATAGTACTGGGGCACCAGGTTTCAAGCAAAGGCATTGAGGTAGACCGTTCTAAAGTTGATGTCATTGCAAAGTTGCCTCCACCAACATCCGTCAAGGCCATAAGAAGCTTTCTTGGACACGCCGGTTTTTACCGGAGGTTCATCAAAGACTTCTCCAAAATATCAAACCCTCTCTGTAAGTTACTTGAAAAAGATCACCCTTTTGTTTTTTCTGATGAATGCAGGATTGCTTTTGACGAACTGAAGAAGAGGTTGGTCACAGCACCCATCATCATTGCCCCAGACTGGGAGCAACCTTTTGAGTTAATGTGTGATGCAAGTGACTATGCAGTGGGGGCAGTGCTGGGCCAAAGGAAAGATAAGAGGATGCATCCAATATACTATGCAAGTAGAACTCTGTGTGGAGCACAACTAAACTACACAGTGACAGAAAAGGAGATGCTTGCGGTCGTGTTCGCATTCGACAAATTCCGGTCATATCTCATAGGATCAAAGGTAATCGTATACACAGACCATGCAGCTTTAAGATATTTAATTGATAAAAAGGACTCTAAGCCGCGCCTAATTCGTTGGGTGTTGCTTCTCCAAGAGTTCGACCTCGAAATCAGGGATAGAAAAAGTACTGATAATCAAGTTGCTGACCACTTGTCAAGACTTGAAGGAGCTGAACTTGTCAAAGAGAGTGGGGAAATTCTGGAAACCTTTCCAGACGAGCAGCTGCTCACCACCACTCTCCTTGAAACACCATGGTATGCCGACTATGCTAATTACCTAGCCAGTGGTATTGTTCCTCATGACCTCTCATCGGTCCAGAGGAAAAGATTTTTTCGTGAAAGTCAGTGTTATTATTGGGATGAACCATATTTGTTTAGGATATGTCTTGATAACATGATCCGGAGATGCGTCCCCTAGATAGAACAATCTTCTGTTTTGCAGGCATATCACGCTTCAGCATATGGCGGTCACTTTGGAGGAATACGTACAGCTGCCAAAATACTTGAGGCCGGTTTCTATTGGCCGACGGTGTTTAAAGATGCGCACTTGTGGGTGAAAGGTTGCAACGAATGTCAATGCACCGGGAACATCTCCCGGCGTCATGAAATGCCAATGAATCCAATCCAGCAAGTTGAAGTGTTCGATGTCTAGGGAATAGATTTCATGGGGCCCTTTATTAGCTCATACGGCAATAAGTACATACTTGTTGCAGTTGACTACGTGTCCAAATAGGTGGAAGCTACGGCATTACTCACCAATGATGCTAAGGTGGTAGTGGGATTTTTGAAGAAGAATATTTTCACCCGGTTCGGGACTCCAAGGGCTATAATCAGTGATGGGGGCACACACTTTTGCAACCGAGCTTTTGAGAAACTATTGGCCAAGTATGATGTTAAATACCGTGTGGCCACTCCATATCACCTGCAAACTAGCGGACAAGTTGAGGTCTCCAACAGGGAGATAAAAAGTGTACTAACTAAAATAGTGAACGCCACAAGAACCGACAGGTCCAGGAAGCTTGATGACGCACTATGGGCATATAGAACTGCATTCAAAACACCCATTGGCATGTCTACATACAAATTGGTGTTCGGGAAAGCTTGTCGCCTACCGGTTGAATTAGAGCACAAAGCTTGGTGGGCACTGAAACAATTGAATCTCAACTTGGATGAAGCAGGCAAAGCAAGGCTAACTGGGTTGCATGAATTAGAAGAATTTCGGTATTTGGCATTTGAAAGTACAAGATTGTATAAAGAGAGGATGAAGCGGATTCATGATCAAAATATCGTTGAGCGAAACTTCAAAAACGGGGACAAAGTACTACTATACATTTCAAGATTACGACTGTTCCCAGGTAAGTTGAAATCAAGGTGGTCAGGACCCTTCAAGGTAATTGAGGCATTTGAGTCAGGAGTTGTGGAAATTCAAACTATGGATGGATCACGTACATTCAAGGTAAACAGACAACGGTTGAAACCATACATAGGCCTAAATGACATGGAGGACAAGGTAGAATTGCGGTTGGATGAACCGCAAAGGTCTAGCGAGTCGTAAAATGCGCTAAGTTGAATCGTGTCGCGATGTTAAATCAGGCGCTACGTGGGAGGCAACCCACGACCATGTTGTAAGTAATTTTATCTTAGTAGTAGTTAATAAATTAAAATAAGAAAAATCTTTGTTGAACAGTTGAGAAAAAAATTCAGAGAGGGGCACTGTCCGCGGTCCGTCCGCGACCGCGGATGAACCGCGAAAAAATGTCCTCTCTGAACTTTCTCTGTTCGCGGTCCATTTGCAGCCGGGAACAAACCGCGGAAAAATGACCTCTCTGAATCTCGACTGTTCGCGGTCCATCCGCGGCCGCGAACGAACCGCGAACAGTCGCGGTTAGTTCCGCGGTCGGCTAAAAATAATAGTTTTTTTTTATTTTCTTTCCCCCCCCTCCCTTCTTTAAAACCTCTAAAATCCCTCCCCCTCCTTCCCACTTCTCCTTTAGCCGCCCCCACTCTCCCAATTCTCTCTCTCTCTAACTTCAAAATACTCCCCCTTCTCTCTACAAAATCCCAATCCCCTCTTCTCCAATTCATCCCATTCTTCCTCCATTACTCCTCCATTGTATCAATTGTAAGTTCCTTTACTTCTTTTCTCTTTTATTTTGTTTTTATTTTTAGTTCTTAATTATTTAATATGTAGAATTAATTAGATATTGCTAGTTTAAGATAAATCTTGAATATGACTTGGTTTCTTTTTTGCACATTACATGTTTCCATGAATTTTTCTGAGGAACCTTGTTATATAGTTGAAGTTTGGTGAAGAATTGGTTATTTGAGGTTTTCAATTGTGTTGTTGATGATAATTTTATGGTTTGGAGACCTAAATAGTATGTACACCATGTATGTTGATTGGTAAGCCAAGTTGGGCAAATTATAATTGTTCATAATGTATTAGGAGAAATAATGCCCAACTCATGAATTGGTAATGGTGTATTTTAGTGGGTATGGATTAAGTCAATTGGGTAATATTAGAAGTGTTCAAATAACTAAGTGTGGGGTGCTTGATTAGGCATGTGTAAAATAGTTAGAGAAAGAATCTAAATATAGGAGTATGAGGTATTTGCACGAAAAAATGGCCAATTGTGATTTCTCACGGATGGCGAAGTCTGAGTAGCCTTCCGATGACTAACGGTTTACAAAATGTTTGGCTATCTTATTTGTACAGGATCATGGCCCTAAAGAGAACTCGACATGGTGCTAGCTCATCTAGGCAACCGACTTATGATGAGTCGAGGTTTGCTTGTGAAGAAGCGGAGAATGGATTTCACATTAAGGCAACAAAGAAGTGGCTCCAAGAGGTAGAAGTTGACCAGATAGCTATCCGGTCAGAGAAGCCGGAAATTTATGATGAGATTAGGAGGCGCGAGATGGAGTTCCTCTTTGACTCACCTCCTAAGGTGTTAAGAAGCTTGTCCAGGAATTTTACGCCAATGCTCCTTATGCTATGGTCAGAGAAGTATTCGTCAGAGGTAAGCAGGTCAATGCTCATATTCCTACTATTCGGCAGGTACTTAGACTGCCATTGCACACTAGTGATGTCGACTATTACAATGATAGGCCTGGTGTCACATGGGACATGCTAATAGAGGCCGTATGTGTAGACGACATCCCGGTGTGGATTAGAAATCAGACTCTGCACTCAAACCGCTTTACACACACAGCCAAATGTTGGTTCTCCATAATTTACAACCGTATCTTGCCCTCGAGTAACATCACAGATGTTAACTTTAATAGGGCAGTTTTGACTTGGTATTTTGTAACACATCGGGATGTTGATATCGCCCGAGTGATTAGTGATGAGATGGTATTGAAGGGATCCCTCACTGCCAAGGGTTTTTATTACCCATCTCTTATCACCACGCTGTGTCTCCTTCATAAGACCCCAGTAACTGATGCTGATGGTGAGCTAATACCAAAAGCTCCATTTAGAGATGCTACTATTCGGGTTGGACGAGACACAACCCCAATTGACTTGGATGAGGAGGACGATCCTGTACCGGTTGCCCTGGCCAGGCACTCCACGGATTCAGCTGGACCTTCCAGGCCTGCTCCTCGGGGATCAAGTATGTCTAGGTCCGAGTCCACACGACCTATGCTAAGGTCCATGGAGGAGGAGGTTGCTGATCTGCGCACCTCCATTGATGGCTTGCACACACGGCTAGATGCCATGTCTACAAGGCAAGCCCGGTCAGAAAACAGGTTTATGGCATGGTTCAGAGCACTAGGACGAGCATGTCATGTCGACCCATCCACCGTCTCCGACTCCGAGTGAGTCTCAGGTAAGTTCTTTTGCCCCTCTTGTGCTTTAATTTTTTTTGTCATGAGGACATGACATACTTTTAAGAGTGGGGTGGGTGACTTATCTTGTACATGATGTATATGTTAGTTGTAGTAGTAATATCAAATAATAAAAAACACAAAAAAATCATAAAATTTTAAAAATCCAAAAAAATATGAGTAGAGGACTCTTCCTGATGACGGACTATTTAGGACAAGTGGAGGGAAGTAGTCCACGTAGGAATTTCTCTTTCTTTTATTTTTGTTTTTAGGTAATGTATCATCTCCCCCTTGGTTTTTCTTTTGACCACGGTTCTTTTCCAAGGGTTTTTATTTGAACCGGGTTAGGTAGATTTTTTTAGGATTAGAGGTAAAAGGGCAACATGTAACCCCGAATATGCACATTAGCAAATGCGTAAATTGAACTTGAGAATGTATCTTCTAAGCTTGACTGTAGAATCTCAATATGCCTTAAATTGCACAATAATGCTTGCTTGAACATCGATAGTACTTTGTAGATAAACTGGATTCCAAATGAGTTGCATGCCATGTGTGTGTGAGGTTTTTACTTACATTGTATGTTGTACATGATGCCTAGAACTTGCCATGTGTGTTTGCAAAGCGAAATAGAAGTTGTTTGGTTGTAGAAAGGATAGAGGCATTTCTTTGTTTAACCCCTATACCAATAAACATGAATTCACACGTACATTATATCTTAGTTAACCCCTTTGAGCTTTAAGCCTATTCTTTGATAACCCTTGAATGTTCTTCAAATTATTATATTGTTCTACTTTACCTCCTAGAAGCACTTGTATTGTAACGAATATGCAAAAGATTAAGTGTGGGGTGAAGGGAAATTGAAAAGAGAAAATCAAGAATGAATGGTAGAAAATAGTAAGCTGGCCAAAATAATGTAAATGTATTGCAAAGCAATGAAAAGATATTCTGAGGAAAAAAAGAGCTATATTGAATAAAATCTTAGAAAAGCCAGGCACATCAATAAAAGAAAAAGTGGGGGTAAAATTGAAGAAAGGTGAAGGTATGTTTATGGGAGACATAAGGAAGTAAACAAAAAAGGAAGTTGTGAAAAAGAAAAGAAAAAGTGCTTAGGGAGGCTAGTCACTATAACCAAAAGTATCCTACTTGTCCCATAGCCTACATTACAACCTGTAAAGACCTCTTGATCTATGATTGAATAACTCGATTAGTGGAGTATTACACTAGGGGCAAGCCTATGGTGTGTCTGTATTCATATGAATGTTCTTTGTTGAGAGTGAGTGAATTTTTCTGATATTTATAAATTCCATGTATTTGAATTGTTAATGTGTGGCAACTTCTCTCAATAAATTGTGAGGGCATGTAATTCAAGAGGAAGAAGGTGAATTTGCAAGTTTTTGGTAATAAGTAGATTAAGTAATAATGTGCGGGCATGAGAGTTTGCGGTTAGGTAAAGATTGTGCATATCTTAGGTTGTTCATGTATAATAGCTTTTGTGACATATTTGGGGGAGACAAATTTTTGTTAATTGGCCTAAAGTGTGCTTAAAGATTGCTCGAGGACGAGCAAAGGTTTAAGTGTGGGGTATTGATAATAGGTGAATTTGACTATAATTATACCCTAAATAATCACACTTTGTTATGGTATTTATGTTGTTTATGAGGACAAAATGCTTTGATTAGTGTTTGTTTGTGTGTTATAGGTACATGTGATGCAATGGATGCTAAGAAGAGTGTTTTGAAGTCATATATGGATGAAAAGTCCAAGAAAAGATCTAAGGTGAAAAGAGATGGAAGAAGCAGTCAAAAATACGCAGCACTGTTCATCCGCGGTTCACTTGCGGCCGCGGATGAACCGCGAATAATGAAGCCCTCTGAAGTTTGCTGTTCGCGGTCCTGCTCGCGGCCGCGAACGAACCGCGGAAGGCGCCGCAACAGTAATCCTAATTGTACTCAAACTTAGTTCTTAGCCCTAAAAACCTCTATATAAACCCCTAGTTCGCCCAATATAGGCATGTTGTCTTTAATTCAATACTTTTGCAATATATTTAGTAAGAGAGAATCCTCTCAACTCCTTCTTTTATTTTATATCAATTATTTCTTTATGATTTCAATTATTATTCTTGTTTCTTCAAGCATGAGTAGCTAAATCCTTTTATAAGGTTTTGATGGAACCTATTGAGGGATGAACTTATCGTTTATGTGATATTGAAGATTCCTATTTGTTCAACTTCATTCTTATTGTAGTTAATTGGTAGAGCTCCTAATTAGCGGTGCCTATTTAGTGTGCATAACTTGGAAAAGAGTGCATATTTAGGTATATTGTTGAACAACACCACACCTAGGTTATTAGAGGAATCTATAACTTTAGGCGTAAAGACGGGGTTAGGAATAACGAAGTCTTGGGTGCAATCTTAAGTGAACTATTCAAATTAAAGCTAGCTAGGGTAGCTCGGGAGAGTGCACTAGTAAATTATTGTAATTGCTCGGGAGAGGGTTACGATACAAATAGCGTTCATGATTGATAGAATATATTAACAATTTGTATGAGCATAAAGATAAGGGATTCCATCAATAGGGGAAATCAATACCTTAGTCCTTCTCCATATTATTTTACTCTACATTCAATTCTTTCTTTTAAGCATTCTTAATTCTTGCAAGTAGTAGTTCGAAAATCATACACAAATATATTCTAAATTTTGGGAACTTGATTCGGAAGTACTCTTGGGTTGTGAAAGTTGTGATTGATAGGTTAATTCTCTGTGGGATCGATCTTGGACTTATTAGTCCAAGTTATATTGACTACGACCGTTGCTTGGACGTGAATCAGATTTCAGTTCCGTCCAGCAGGACAAGGATCTATCTTATATTGAGGAGCCAGTGGCCATTTTGGACAGGCAACTCAGAAAGTTGAGGTCAAAGAACATCACTTCGGTGAAGGTCCAGTAGCGGGGTCAGCTGGCCAAGGAGGCGACTTGGGAGACCGAGCAAGATATACGCAACTAGTACCCTCATCTCTTTACTACTTCAGGTATGTTTTTTATGCTCGTTCTAGGATGAAGGAATGTTTAAGTGTGGAAAGATGTAATGAACCGGCCGGTTGTTTTTTAAATTTATGCACTGATTCCCAATTAACTGCTTTTCCTAAGTTCATTTCTGCTATTTTGGTTTGTCGGGATGTTCGGTTCTAGAATTCGAAGTGTTTTGGGACACCTAGTCCCTAAATGAGAGCTTAATAGTTGAAAAATGATTCGTATTCGGAATAGTGTTAAGACGAACTCGGAACAAAAATCTGATGGTTCTGTTAGTTTCGTTAGGAGATTTCGGGGTTGGGAGCGTGTTTGAAATATATTTTGGAGGTATGTAGCTCATTTAGGCTTGAAAAGCCGAAGTTTGTATTTTTTTTAAAAATTTGGTCGATAGGTGAGATTTTGGTCTGGTAGTCGAAATGGAATTCCAATAGTTGCAATAGCTTCGTTAGGTGATTTTGGATATGTCTGCAAATTTTCAGGTCATTCGGACATCATTTGGTCGGATTTTTGATAGAATGTAGGTTTCGAAAGTTTTGGTTGAAACTTAGGCTTGAATCCACCATGATTTGATGATTATCGTGTTTAATGATATGTTTTTATGATTCGAACAAGTTTGTATCATGATTTGGAGTAGGTTGGTGGTTTTGGTTGAGGTCCTCGGGGCCTCGGGGGTGTTTCTGGGGGTCAAACGGTCCATTTTGAGTTAATGAACATGTAAGATTTGTTGTCATGAGTGTTGCAGACAATTGCTCTATGCGATCGCAATGGGTGTTATGCAATCGCATAGAAGGCTTGGGAGGACGCTCGGAATTGTTCAATGCAATCGCGGAATGGGTGATGCGATCGCATAGTTGTGAAGGTTTATTCTCTGCAATCGCAGAGGTGCTATGCGATTGCATAATGTATTGGCCAGTGGTCCCAGGTCCCTATTTTTGTTCAATGCGATCGCGGGTGTGGGAATGCGATCGCCTAGGATTGTTTGGTAAAGCAATGCGATCGTAAAGGTATTTGTGCGATCGCATAAGGTAAATTTTGAAGGATGAAAAGTTGTTCTATGCAATCGCAATATGGGTGATGCAATCGCATAGAGTTAATTACTAGGCGGACAGAAGAGTTATAAGATATTTCATCCGCGAGGGTTCCTCCATTTTTACTCAAACTCAAGCTAGGGCGCTCGATTTTGGGGGATTTTTCGAGTGTTTTTTAGAGGCAATTGTTGGGTAATGATTTCTTACTCCCTTATGATTATTCATTAATCTAAACTCGAATCTTCCTTTAATTTCGGATTTTGAGTGTAACTTGGGGTAAATTGCTTAGAACAAACTTTGATGATTTGAAGGGGCAAACGAACTTCGATTTTGATAAATTTTATATTGTTAGACTCGTGAGAGTACAAGGGTTCTGAAAACGTAAAAATATTTCGATTCCGAGCCAATGGCTGGAGGGGTATTTTGGTTATTTTACCCATTTTCGCGTCGTAGATTTAATTTTATCAATGTAATTAGTTAATTGCAATTTTATTTACACTATGTAATTAGTTTGAATAGATTTGGGCCACTCGGAGTCGGATACTCGTGGCAAGGGCATTATTTCCTAGCGGTTTTGTACCGGGATTGAGGTAGGTGACTTATCTAACCTTGTGTGGGGGATCTTCTCCCCTAGGACATGTTATGTGTTGATTTAAATGCCTTGTACGTGAGGTGACGGGCGTGTACTTGCGCAAATTGTTGAAAAACCTACTTTACTTGAATTGCTCAATCAGTGTTATCTCTGTTATTTGATTGGTTTAATTGCAAGGTTTATCCTGTGTTAGCTAGGGAAGCATGATTAGATAGGATTAACTATCTAAATGCCTACTTGTCTTAATTGAATTTTCTGGAACATATTGAGACTGGATTTAATTGTTAATCATAGCAGTGTATTTCATTTCTCTCTACGTATTCTTTTATTCTATTGTGTTTGTGTTTTGTGGACTGCGGGTTCGATTCCCGAAGATCCTGTGTAACGACCCGGCCCGTCGTTACGGGAATTACCACCCCGTTATCTTGCATTTACATATATTATGCTTTTAAAACAGTATTAGAGTATATCGGGTGAGTTAGGAGTGATTTGAATTGAAAATGAAACAAATAGCATGTTTGAAGAAAGCTTGAATATGAAAGTCAACCAAGAGTTGACTATTGAGTTAGAGTGCTCGGAACCGGATTCTGATGATTCGACTAGTTCCGGGGGATCATTTATGACTTAGGAGAACAATCGGAACTGAATTCGGAGGTCCGGTGTAGTTTTAGGCTTGAATTGGCAAAGGTTGAATTTTGGCGAAAACCGGATGATAGGTGATATTTTGATCCGGGGTCGGAATGGAATTCCGACAATTTCTGTAGCTTCGTTATGTGATTTTGGATATGTCCTGCAAACTTTCAGGTCATTCGGACATCGTTTGATCGGGTTTTGGGTTGAATGTTAGTTTTGAAAGTTTTGAAGAAACTTAGGCTTGAATCCGTGGTTAATTGGTGATTTTGATGTTTAGTATGGTGTTTTTATGATTGGAACAAGTCCGTATCATGTTTTGGGGTATGTTGGTGGTTTTCGTTGGGGTCCCGGGGGCCTCGGGATGGATTCGGACCATCAACCGGGCAATTAGAACTTGGAAAAATTCTGCAGAAAACTGCAGGTTCTGCCCAGGCCCTTAAGCCTTCGCGTTCGCGTGACCAGTGTCGCGTTCGCGAAGGCCAAGCCTTTTTGTGCATCGCGTTCGCGGGAGAAGGCATCGCGTTCGCGTAGGTCCGGGGTGTTAAGCATCGCGAACGCGTTGCTTGGGTCGCGTTCGCGTAGGGTCGTGATGTTGTGCTTCGCGTTCGCGGGAGGTCCATCGCGAACGCGTAGAAGAAATCCGGATGGCTGGAGTTTGAACATCGCGAACGCGTGGGATGAGTCGCGTCCGCGAAGGGTTACAGGATTTGAGCATCGCGAACGCGTGGCCAGCGTCGCGTTCGCGAAGAGTAAGGTTGGTTTGTTGATCGCGAACGCGTAGAGGGTCACGCGAACGCGATGAACAATAGTGTCTGGCAGTGAATAAAAATCCAGAAACAGAGAGTTACGGGTTTACACCCCCAAAACACACATTTGAGCCCTAGAGAGAAGAAAACTCGAGGAAATCACTGAGAAGTCATCGGGTATTCGTCGGAGGTAAGATTCTTGACTCAAAAACATCAATTTATGGTAGTATTAACATTAATCTTCAGGAAATTGGGTTGAAATCTTGAAGAAATGTGGCCTAAATATTGAAAACGGGAATTTTGGATTTGGGAGGCCATTTGAACTCCGATTTCGATAAATTTTATATGCACGGACTCGTGGCGAGATAAGGATCGTGTTGGTACTAATTTCGGAATTTTCCGAGCAGTGGGGTCCGGGGTCGGGTTTTACCAACTTAGTATAATTATGCGAATTTCATATAAATTGAAGTGGGTTATGATTCTTTGACCCGTATTTGATATAATTATTTTTATTTGACTAGATTCTACACACGAGGCAACGAAATTCAAAGGAAAAGGCATCGCGGACGATTCTACGACCGGCTAGAGGTGAGTAGTTTGTGTATATTGTAGCTTGAGGGTTCGAAACCCCGGCTTAGCACATTGTGACGCTAATAGGGCGTGGCTCGCACACCGTGGCAGGTGCGGGATTGATTGTGATTGGGGATTGAGACTTGGTCCCTCCCAGGAATGAATAATATGTTGTTAGTGTTGGAAATACACTGTATTTGCTATATTTGTGGGCTGTAAGCCTTGTTTGGGGCCTAGTGCCGATCTGTAGCGTCCCTAGAGGACAATATTTATGTGATAGCTAAAATTGCTTAAATCACTGATCTCAGTCCTGGGAATTATAATCACACTTTTGAAATGCTAAGTCACCGGTTTTTACAAAACTAATAAAGTTAAAGTATTTTTCATAAATTATGAATTGAGAAGTGGAAATAAGGAAAATGGATTGTTTTGTGACTTAATTGCTTATTGTGGACTGAGTATGGGATCGGGCTGCACGCCGCAGTGGTTGATGTGAGGATCGGGCTGCACGCCGCAGCAGTATTGCGCTTGGGCTGTAGGAGCCCCTCCGGAGTCTGTACACACCCCCAGTGAGCGCCGTCGACGTTAAATGGGATCGGGCTACACGTCGTAGCGGTTATGTGCATTGCATTGCATCTATATTTGTTGAATTACTCTGTGGTAGCTGTATTGTATTATTGTTGCTAGTTCGTAGGAGATTCGGACTGTAGTGTAGCTTCATATTGTGGTATTTTGTAGATTTCTTACTGTCAGCTACATATATATATTTGTTACTCACTGAGTACTTAGTACTCACCCCTACTCCCTGCACCTTTTGTGTGCAGACTCAGGTACACAGGAGCAGTAGACGGACATCTCCGGCGTTTACATTGTCACATCGAGTTGCTGAGGTAGCTGCCTACGTTCGCAGAGCCTAGCTTCTCCTCTCATTCCAGTTGTTATTGTATATTTTGTATTCGGACTTGAGTACTTCTATATCGTACTCTCTATTTCCTGTTGGGTTTTGTTAGAGGCTCTAGACTTGTGACTCCGGATCTTTGGGAGTGTCAGTACTTTTGTTCAGTATTACTATTATTGGAGTTCTTAAACTCATATATTCTTCTTGGGTTGTCCATTTGGGGACTGGTATTGTGTTATAATTAAACTGTTGGTTTGGCTGGCCTAGCTTGATTGTTGGGCGCCATCACGACCGGATTTGGGTCGTGACAAGTTGGTATCAGAGCTCTAGGTTATTAGGACTCGCGAGTCATGAGCCGGTTTAGTAGGCTTTCGCAGATCGGTACGTAGACGTCCGTATCTATCTTCGAAGGGCTACCGAAACTTTAGGAAAAACCTCATTTTCTTGAATTCATATCGTGCGATTTGTGTTATCATGAAATTAAATCTTTCCATATTCTATTCTCTCGCGGATGGCGAGAACACGAGCTAACGGACGTGGCGGACGACCACCATTGGCACCCGAGAGGCCATGGTCGTGGTAGAGGTAGGGCGGCAGCACCAGCGACCAGCGACTTGCCGACCCATCGGCCGATCGGACTCGGGACCGGATTCCGGCGGTGAACGCTCCGGCGGCTCAGGTTCAGCACCGGCAGTGCCTATCGTGATACCGGGTCTTCGGGAGACCTTGGCTCGGATATTATCAGTGTGCAGAGGCTTGGCACAGGTAGTTGCTGCTACTCGCTGCAGTATCATCTTCACGGGCGGGGGGGAATCAGACCCCGTGGCTCACACACCCGAGCCGGTTCGGCCCGGTTGCGCCCGTTGCACCGGCTCCTGCATATGTGGTTCCGGTTATGCCCGACGATGAGCGGCGTCGTTTGGAGAGATTTGAGAGGCTACGGCCTCCGACATTTAGTGGAGCCGAGGGCGAGGATGCCCAGGGTTTTCTTGACAGATGTCGGCGTATGCTTCGCACCGCGGGTATTCTAGAGTCCGGCGGTGTTTCATTCACCACTTTCCAGTTCACAGGTGCAGCTTTCCGGTGGTGGGAGGATTTTGAGAGGCGTAGGCCCGCTGGGGCAGTGCCCCTCACTTGGCAGCAGTTCTCCATGGTATTTTTGGAGAAGTACGTGCCTCGGTCTCGGAGAGAGGAGCTGCGACGTCAGTTCGAGTGGTTGAAGCAGGGAGAGATGACGGTTAATTAGTATGAGATGAGATTCACACAGCTGGCCCGTCATGCCATGTGGATGGTTCCTACCGACAGGGAGAGGATCCGGAGATTTATTGATGGTCTTATTTATCCCATCCGCATATTGATAACCCGGGAGAGAGTTTCTACAGTTACCTTTGAGGAGGTGGTTGATGCTGCCCGTCATATTGAGACAGATCGCCGCAGAGAGCGAGAGGAGAGAGAGGCTAAGAGGCCTCGTGGTACTGGCAGTTACAGTGGTGCTCCGTCTAGGGGCCAATTTCAGCATAGCAGAGGTCGCTCTTTCAGGTCTCATCAGTCTGGACGTGCAGAGTCTAGTGGGGTTTCATCAGATCGTGGTCGGCAGGGCCATCAGGGTTATCAGGGTCAGCAGAGCCGTCAGTAGAGTCAGCCTGTACTAAGTGCTCTTCCGGCTCAAAGCTCTGCTCCTGTTTCCTCAGGACAGGGTTCATCTGTAGCGAGGGGTCCTCAGCAGCCCCTTCTTCCATCTTCAGGCCGTTGTTTTGAGTGCGGTGACTTGGGCCATATCAGGAGAGAGTGTCCTCAGTGGCTTCGCAAGCGATCTCAACAGAGGGATCAGCCCTCGTCTTCTACTCCTATTTCTTCAGCGCCAGCACAGTCGGCTAGGACTGGTGGCCGGGTATCCGGAGGTCGCCCCGGGGGCGAGGATCGTACTGGTGGAGGCCAGGCTCGTTTCTATGCTCTTCCGGACAGGAAGGATGCTAGCGCTTCAGATGCGGTTATTTCAGGTATTATCTCAGTCTGCCACAGGGATGCTTCTGTCTTATTTGATCCCGGATCCACCTATTCTTATGTCTCTACTTACTTTGCACATCATTTGGGTATGACCCATGGTATCCTTGCTTTGCCCGTACATGTGTCTACCCCAGTGGGGGATATTGTTGTTGTGGATCAGGTATATCGATCCTGTATTATTACTATTGGGGGTCTGGAGACCCGAGTTGATTTATTACTACTGGGCATGGTAGATTTCGATGTTATTCTAGGCATGGATTGGCTATCTCCTTACCATGCGATTCTGGACTGTCATGCCAAGACAGTCACACTAGCTATTCCAGGTAATCCGAGGATCGAGTGGCATGGCTTGACTGATTATGTGTCCGACAGGGTGATTTCTTATATAAAGGCTCAACGAATGATTGGCAAGGGTTGTTTATCTTATTTGGCCTTCATTAGAAATGTTGAGGCCGAGACACCCGGTCTTGATTCGGTCCCCATTGTGAGGGAGTTTCCGGATGTATTTCCAGCAGACCTGCCAGGCATGCCGCCTGATAGAGATATTGATTTTGGTATTGATTTGGTGCCGGGCACTCAGCCCATTTCTATTCCTCCTTATCGCATGGCACCAGCAGAGTTAAAAGAATTGAAAGAACAGCTTCAGGAACTCTTAGATAAGGGTTTCATTCGTCCAAGTGTGTCACCTTGGGGTGCACCGGTGTTGTTCGTGAAGAAGAAAGATGGCACAATGAGAATGTGCATTGATTACGGGCAGCTGAACAAGGTAACAGTGAAGAATAAGTACCCATTGCCTCGTATTGAGGACCTATTTGATCGGCTCCAGGGAGCTAGTGTATTTTCTAAGATTGATCTTCGATCGGGTTATCATCAGTTGAAGATTAGGGACTCGGATATTATGAAGACAGCGTTCAGGACGCGATATGGGCACTACGAGTTCCTGGTGATGTCTTTCGGGTTGACTAATGCCCCAGTAGCATTCATGCACTTGATGAATAGTGTATTTCGGCCGTACCTTGATTCTTTTGTGATTGTGTTTATTGATGATATCCTGGTATATTCACGCAGCCAGGAGGAGCATGCACAGCATTTGAGAGTGGCATTGCAGAGGTTGAGAGAAGAGAAGCTTTATGCAAAATTCTCTAAGTGTGAGTTATGGCTAGATACTGTGGGTTTTCTGGGACATATAGTGTCCAGTGATGGTATTAGGGTTGATCCTCAGAAGGTTGAGGCAGTACAGAATTGGCCCAGACCTTCCTCAGCTACAGAGATTCATAGTTTTCTCGGTTTGGCAGGCTATTATCGTCGGTTTGTTCAGGATTTCTCATCTATTGCTTCACCGTTGACTAAGTTGACACAGAAGAATGCTCCATTTGTGTGGTCTGATGAATGTGAAGAGAGCTTTCAGAAGCTCAAGGAGGCTTTGACCACGGCTCCAGTACTTGTGTTACCATCGGCCTCAGGGTCATATACGGTGTATTGTGATGCTTCTAGAGTTGGACTCGGTTGTGTGTTGATGCAGGAGGGTAGAGTTATTGCATATGCTTCTCGTCAGCTAAAGCCCCACGAGAAGAACTACCCTGTTCATGATTTGGAGTTAGCTGCTATTGTTCATGCCTTGAAGATTTGGAGGCATTATCTATATGGTGTATCTTGTGATGTATATACAGACCACCGCAGCCTTCAGCATTTGTTTAAGCAAAAAGATCTAAATTTGAGGCAGCGGAGATGGCTTGAGTTGCTTAAAGATTATGATATTACTATCTTGTATCATCCCGGGAAAGCCAATGTAGTGGCTGATGCATTGAGCCGGAAGGCTATTAGTATGGGCGGTTTGGCGTATATTCCAGTTGGGGAGAGACCCCTAGCAGTTGATGTTCAGGCGTTAGCTAATCAGATGGTAAGGCTGGATATTTCTGAGCCCGGTCGGGTGATGGCTTGTGTAGTAGCTCGTTCTTCTTTATATGATCGTATTCGAGAGCGCCAGTATGATGATCCACACTTACTTGTCCTTAAGGACAGAGTTCAGCATGATGATGCTAGAGATGTCACTATTGATAGTGAGGGTGTATTGCGGATGCAGGGCCGGATATGTGTGCCCAATGTTGATGGCCTTCATGAGTTGATATTGGAAGAGGCCCATAGTTCGCGGTATTCTATTCATCCAGGAGCCGCGAAGATGTATCAGGATTTGAAGCAGCATTACTGGTGGAGAAAGATGAAGAAAGATATTGTGAGCCATGTGGCTCGGTGTCTAAACTGTCAGCAGGTCAAGTATGAGCATCGGAGACCTGGTGGTGTATTCCGACGTATTGATATTCCGGAGTGGAAGTGGGAAAGAATAACTATGGACTTTGTTAGTGGACTCCCTCGGACGGCGAGGAAGTTTGATTCAGTTTGGGTGGTGGTGGATAGGTTGACCAAGTCAGCTCACTTCATCCCAGTGTGTACTACCTATACCTCAGAGCGGTTGGCAGAGATATTCATCCGTGAGATAGTGAGATTGCATGGAGTTCCTATTTCCATTATATCGGACAGAGGTACCCAGTTCACATCTCAGTTCTGGAGGACATTTCAGCGAGAGTTGGGTTCACAGGTAGAGTTGAGCACAGCATTTCATCCACAGACGGATGGGCAGTCTGAGCGTACTATTCGGATATTGGAGGACATGTTGCGTGCTTGTGTCATTGATTTTGGTGGTTCATGGGCTGATTATTTGCCTTTGGCGGAGTTTGCTTACAATAATAGCTATCGGTCCAGCATTCAGATGGCACCGTATGAAGCTTTATATGGGAGGCGGTGTAGGTCTCCAGTTGGTTGGTTCGAGCCCGGCGAGGCTAGGTTGTTAGGGACAGAGTTAGTCCAAGATGCCTTAGATAAGGTGAAGGTGATTCAGGAGAGACTTCGCACAGCTCAGTCGCGTCAGAAGAGTTATGCAGACCGGAAGGTCCGAGATGTGTCTTATTCGGTAGGTGAGAAGGTGTTGCTGAAAGTTTCGCCTATGAAGGGTGTTATGAGGTTTGGAAAGAAAGGGAAATTGAGCCCAAGGTTTAGTGGACCTTTTGAGGTGCTTAGGAAAGTTGGGGAGGTGGCTTATATGCTTGCTTTGCCACCCAGCTTGTCGGGAGTTCACCCGGTGTTCCATGTATCTATGCTCCGGAAGTATGTCGGAGACCCGTCTCATGTGTTGGACTTCAGCACGATACAGCTAGATGAGGATTTGACTTATGATGTGGAACCAGTAGCCATTTTGGGTCGACAGGTTCGTAAGCTGAGATCTAAGGATATAGCTTCGGTGAAAGTGCAGTGGAGAGGTCGTCCCGTGGAGGAAGCAACTTGGGAGACCGAGCAGGAGATGCGAAGTAGATATCCACACTTGTTTGATGCTCCAGGTATGTTTCTTAACCCGCTCGCGGACGAGCGTTTGTTTAAGTTGGGGAGAATGTAACGACCCGGCCCGTCGTTACGGGAATTACCACCCCGTTATCTTGCATTTACATATATTATGCTTTTAAAACAGTATTAGAGTATATCGGGTGAGTTAGGAGTGATTTGAATTGAAAATGAAACAAATAGCATGTTTGAAGAAAGCTTGAATATGAAAAGTCAACCAAGAGTTGACTATTGAGTTAGAGTGCTCGGAACCGGATTCCGATGATTCGACTAGTTCCGGGGGATCATTTATGACTTAGGAGAACAATCGGAATTGAATTCGGAGGTCCGGTGTAGTTTTAAGCTTGAATTGGCGAATGTTGAATTTTGGCGAAAACCGGATGGTAGGTGATATTTTGATCCGGGGTCGGAATGGAATTCCGACAATTTCTGTAGCTTCGTTATGTGATTTTGGATATGTCCTGCAAACTTTCAGGTCATTCGGACATCGTTTGATCGGGTTTTGGGTTGAATGTTAGTTTTGAAAGTTTTGAAGAAACTTAGGCTTGAATCCGTGGTTAATTGGTGATTTTGATGTTTAGTATGGTGTTTTTATGATTGGAACAAGTCCGTATCATGTTTTGGGGTATGTTGGTGGTTTTCGTTGGGGTCCCGGGGCCTCGGGATGGATTCGGACCATCAACCGGGCAATTAGAACTTGGAAAAATTCTGCAGAAAACTGCAGGTTCTGCCCAGGTCCTTAAGCCTTCGCGTTCGCGTGACCAGTGTCGCGTTCGCGAAGGCCAAGGCTTTTGTGCATCGCGTTCGCGGGAGAAGGCGTCGCGTTCGCGTAGGTCTAGGGTGTTAAGCATCGCGAACGCGTTGCTTGGGTCGCGTTCGCGTAGGGTCGTGATGTTGTGCTTCGCGTTCGCGGGAGGTCCATCGCGAACGCGTAGAAGAAATCCGGATGGCTGGAGTTTGAACATCGCGAACGCGTGGGATGAGTCGCGTCCGCGAAGGGTTACAGGATTTGAGCATCGCGAACGCGTGGCCAGCGTCGCGTTCGCGAAGAGTAAGGTTGGTTTGTTCATCGCGAACGCGTAGAGGGTCACGCGAACGCGATGAACAATGGTGTCTGGCAGTGAATAAAAATCCAGAAACAGAAAGTTACGGGTTTACACCCCCAAAACACACATTTGAGCCCTATAGAGAAGAAAACTCGAGGAAATCACTGAGAAGTCATCGGGTATTCGTCGGAGGTAAGATTCTTGACTCAAAAACATCAATTTATGGTAGTATTAACATTAATCTTCATGAAATTGGGTTGAAATCTTGAAGAAATGTGGCCTAAATATTGAAAACGGGAATTTTGGATTTGGGAGGCCATTTGAACTCCGATTTCGATAAATTTTATATGCACGGACTCGTGGCGAGATAAGGATCGTGTTGGTACTAATTTCGGAATTTTCCGAGCAGTGGGGTCCGGGGTCGGGTTTTACCAACTTAGTATAATTATGCGAATTTCATATAAATTGAAGTGGGTTATGATTCTTTGACCCGTATTTGATATAATTATTGTTATTTGACTAGATTCTACACACGAGGCAACGAAATTCAAAGGAAAAGGCATCGCGGACGATTCTACGACCGGCTAGAGGTGAGTAGTTTGTATATATTGTAGCCTGAGGGTTCGAAACCCCGGCTTAGCACATTGTGACGCTAATAGGGCATGGCTCGCACACCGTGGCAGGTGCGGGATTGATTGTGATTGGGGATTTGAGACTTGGTCCATCCCGGAAGGGAATAATATGTTGTTAGTGTTGGAAATACACTGTATTTGCTATATTTGTGGGCTGTAAGCCTTGTTTGGGGCCTAGTGCCGATCTGTAGCGTCCCTAGAGGACAATATTTATGTGATAGCTAAAATTGCTTAAATCACTGATCTCAGTCCTGGGAATTATAATCACACTTTTGAAATGCTAAGTCACCGGTTTTTACAAAACTAATAAAGTTAAAGTATTTTTCATAAATTATGAATTGAGAACTGGAAATAAGGAAAATGAATTGTTTTGTGACTTAATTGCTTATTGTGGACTGAGTATGGGATCGGGCTGCACGCCGCAGTGGTTGATGTGAGGATCGGGCTGCACGCCGCAGCAGTATTGCGCTTGGGCTGTAGGAGCCCCTCCGGAGTCTGTACACACCCCCAGTGAGCGCCGTCGACGTTAAATGGGATCGGGCTACACGTCGTAGCGGTTATGTGCATTGCATTGCATCTTTATTTGTTGATTACTCTGTGGTAGCTGAATTATACTGTTGATGCTAGTTCGTAGGAGATTCGGACTGTAGTGTAGCTTCATTTTGTGGTATTTTGTGGATTTCTTACTGTCAGCTACATGTATATATTTGTTACTCACCGAGTACTTAGTACTCACCCCTACTCCCTGCACCTTTTGTGTGCAGACTCAGGTACACAGGAGCAGTAGACGGACATCTCCAGCGTTTACATTGTCACATCGAGTTGCTGAGGTAGCTGCCTACGTCCGCAGAGCCTAGCTTCTTGTCACGACCCCAAATCCGGTCGTGATGGCGCCCAGCACATTGCTAAGCCAGCCTGACCAATCCATATCAACCACGGAGCTAGAAGCTCTCTTTAACCTATTTAAGCAAATTAATTAACGAAATAACAGTAATACATGTAACGAAAACGGGAAACCCCGTCCCATAATACATCAACTCCCATAGACCAAGGGTCAAGAGTCATGAGCCTCTGCTGAACATGAGTGTATAAAGGTTTACAAGATACCAAGTGCGGAAAGAAATGTCAATACAAACTCAAAAGACAGTAGGAAGGAATATTGGGTCCTGCGGACTCTGCAGCTACCTCGAATATCCACAAACGTCGCCTCGCACAGCTACTGGATCACTGCTGAGAGGTACCTGGATCTGCACACAAGGTGCAGGGAGTAAAATGAGTACCGCCAGACTCAGTGGTAATAAACAAGGGTAAGACAGCGCAGATAAGAAATCCGCAATAAAGCACTATGTAAAGCTATAATCAGCTACCCTGTCATAGAATCGATCTTCACCGTACCTGTTCCAACAAATACCAATAAATAGCATAACAGCTAGCAGATGTAGCTAAATGCAATGCAATGCATGATATGACCGCTACGGCGTGTAGCCCGACTCCAATTTTGGGTACCCGTGCTCACCGTGGGGGTTCAGACTCCGGAGGGGCTCCTACAGCCCAAGCACATCTCATAGAGATATTCTTGCGGCGCGCAGTCCGATCCAACATATACCTCGCTGCGGCGCGCAGCCCGATCCACTACTAGTCAGCTAATATGCAGATACAACCTCGCAGGCTCAAAAATAGTTTTTGAAAACTCTTTTATCATTTTTCAGTTGGAAAACAGTAATATCAAGTTCCAGAGATTGGAATTAGCATAATAACAAAATAGCTGCGGACTAGTAGTAAACTAGCATGTCTATATGATAAGACAATGATAACGATCCTCGCGGGATCCAATAACTGGCTCACGGCCCACATGTATAATCAACCGCCCAAGAAGGGGGTTCCTCGGCTCAAGAGTGGCCATCATCACAATATATATATATGCAACCATCCGAAAAGGAGGTTCGACGGCTCAAGAATAGCCAATAATACAGTATCAACAGGTTGGACTAATATATAGTCTCCAGTTCATGATCGACCCCGCACTCTCAAGAGTGTGCGTGTCTCGCCGCTATACAGCGTCACAAAGTGGTATACCGGGGTTTCGAACCCGCCGGTCATCACCCACATCTATTACTCACCTCAATACGGCGCGACGACTACTCCGCAATGCCCTTGCCACGAGAATCAAGCTCCGCACGCGTAGAATCTGATCAAATACAGTAGAAACACAACAAATTAGGCCAATGGGACGACACCCAATCAATATAACTCAATTTTCATCAAAATTCCCAAAGTTGTCAAAACCCGACTTTCGGTACGCTTATCGAAAAATCACGAAAGTCACATATTCGGAACCCTCGTCTCAATACGAGTCTAAGCATATCCATTTTACCAAATTCGGACTCCATTTGCCCATTCAAAACCTTGATTTTCTAAAGTTCAAGACTAGGGCTAAATCCTCCATAAATTACCCCAAATTCCTCCATTTTCATGATATAATTGCATAATATTACCAATACTAATCATAGTTTAAGTCCATAGATGATTACCCTGATGATTTCCCTTGAATTTCTCTTCAAAATCGCCCAAATCGCCTCTAAAGCCGAGACCCAAAATGTGTGAAATGTTCTGAAATTTTTCTAACTTCTGATACACTTACTTACAGCGATTTTCGCTTCCGCGGAATATTTTCCGCTTCTACGCTCCCGTATCCGCGACCAAAGGGTCGCTTCAGCGGTTCCAGGCCTAGCCGGCCATTTCCGCTTCTGCGAACAAAGGGCCGCTTAAGCGGACCCGCTTCTGCGAAGAAGCTTCCTCTTCCGCGGACACATCCGCCTCTGCGCATCATTGACCGCTTCTGCGGTCTCGCCCAAACGGTCAAACGTCCGCTTCTGCGGAGCCAGCCCATTTTCTCCCCGTCCGCTTCTGCGATCACTGGCTCGCACCAGCGACCCCACTTCAGCGGAATGGCTTTCCCTTCTGCGTAACCAGCCGCTCCTGCGCACCTCGTCCGCTTCTGCGGACTCGCTCCTGCGTCCAAAATTCCGCAGGAGCGGAAACAACAGAAGCAGGATGCCAACCTGCAATTTTTCCAAAATTTCTCCCATTTAACCATCCGAAAACACCCCGAGGCCCCCGGGACCTCATCCAAACATACCAACACATCTTAATACCTCATTCAAACTTGCTCCAATCCTCAAAACACGTCTAACAACATCAAAACCCATAATTTGCATCGAATTCAAGCCTAAATTCCTTAAAACATTCCAAATTGCACATTCAATCAAAAACCCGACCAAACGACGTCCGAATGACCTGAAATTTTGCAGGCACATCCAAAATCACCTAACGAAGCTACTGCAACTGTCGGAATTCCATTCCGACTCCCGGATCAAAATCTCACCTACCGTTCGGATTTCGCCAAAGTTCAACCTTAGCCAATTCAAGCCTATTTCTACACCGGGCCTCCAAATTCAATTCCGATCGCTCCCCTAAGTCACAAATCACCTTTCGGAACTAACCGAATCATCAGAATCCGGTTCCGAGCCCTCTAACCAAATAGTCAACTCCGGGTTGACTTTCCTTATTCAAGTTTCCTTCAAAAAGGCTATATGCCTCATTTTCAATCCAATTCACTCCTAACTCACCCGATAGACTCTAACACCGATATAAAATCATAAAACATGCAATTTCAACATAACGGGGTGGTAATTCCCGTGACGACGGGCCGGGTCGTCACATTCTCCCCCTCTTAAGCAAACGCTCGTCCTCGAGCGGGTCAAGAAACATACCCGAAGTCTCAAACAAATAAGGATATCTGCTCCGCATCTCCCGCTCGACCTCCCAAGTGGCCTCCTCCACGGGTCGACCTCTCCACTGAACCTTAACTGATGCAATCTCCTTAGACCTCAATTTTCTCACCCGACGACCCAAAATAGCAATAGGCTCCACATCATAGGATAGATCACCATCAAGCTGAATGGTGCTGAAATCTAATACATGAGACGGATCTCCAATGTACTTCCGGAGCATAGACACATGGAATACCGGATGAACGCTAGATAAGCTGGGCGGCAAGGCCAACTCATATGCCACCTCTCCAACTCTCCTAAGTATCTCAAAAGGACCAATGTACCCGGGACTCAACTTTCCTTTCTTCCCAAACCTCATGACACCCTTCATAGGTGAAATCTTCAACAATACTCTGTCACCAACCATGAAAGACAACTCTCGAACTCTACGGTCCGCATAACTCTTCCGACGAGACTGTGCTGTACGAAGCCTCTCCTGGATCAACTTTGCTCTATCCAGAGCATCCTGGACTAACTCAGTCCCTATCAATCTAACCTCACCATGCTCAAACCATCCCACGGGGGATCTACATCGCCTGCCATACAATGCCTCATACGGGGCCATCTGAATACTCGACTGATAACTGTTGTTGTAGGCAAACTCAGCAAGTGGTAGGAATTCATCCCACGAACCACCAAAATCAATCACACAAGCTCGCAACATATCCTCCAAGATCTGAATAGTGCGCTCAGACTGTCCGTCTGTCTGGGGGTGAAATGCCTGTACTCAACTCAACCCGCGTACCCATCTCTCGCTGAAATGCTCTCCAAAACTGAGAAGTGAACTGAGTACCCCTGTCGGATATGATAGACACTGGAACTCCATGCAACCGAACAATCTCTCGAATAAAGATCGCTGCCAACCGCTCCGATGAGTAGGTAGTACTAACCGGAATGAAGTGAGCTGACTTGGTCAGTCTATCCACAATCACCCATACAGAATCAAACTTCCTCGCCGTCCGAGGGAGTCCAGTAACAAAGTCCATAGTGACTCTCTCTCCCATTTCCACTCAGGACTATCAATGCGCTGAAATACACCACCGGGCCTCTGATGCTCGTACTTAACCTGCTGACAGTTGAGGCACCGTGCTACATGTCCGACAATATCCATTTTCATCTTTCTCCACCAATAGTGCTGTTTCAAATCTTGATACATCTTCACGGCTCCTGGGATGGATAGAATACCGCGAGCTATGGGCCTCCTCCAGAATCAACTCACGAAGGCCATCAACATTGGGCACGCATATCCGGCCCTGCATCCTCAATACGCCATCACTATCAATGGTGACATCTCTAGCATCATCATGCTAAACTCTGTCCCTCAGGACAGCCAAATGTGGATCATCATACTGGCGCTCACGAATACGATCATATAGAGATGACCGAGATACAACACAAGCCAATACCCTGCCGGGCTCCGAAATATCTAACCTCACTAGCCGATTGGCTAGCACTTGAACATCATAAGCAAATGGCCTCTCCTCAGCTGGAATATATGCCAAGCTCCCCATACTGACCGCCTTCCGGCTCAAAGCATCGGCCACCACATTGGCCTTCCCGGATGATATAATATAGTAATGTCATAATCCTTCAGCAACTCAAGCCATCTCCGCTGTCTCAAATTAAGGTCTTTCTGTTTGAACAAGTGCTGAAGACTACGATGGTCGGTATACACCTCACAAGACACACCGTACAAATAGTGCCTCCAAATCTTCAATGCATGAACAATGGCGGCTAGCTCCAAGTCATGAACAGGATAGTTCTTCTCATGTGGCTTCAACTGCCGAGAAGCATAAGCAATTACCTTTCCTTCCTGCATCAACACACAACCTATCCCCACTCTCGAGGCATCACAATAAACGGTATATGAACCTGAAGCTGATGGCAATACTAACACTGGAGCTGTGGTCAAAGCTGTCTTGAGCTTCTGAAAGCTCTCCTCGCACTCATCCGACCACACGAATGGTGCACCCTTCCGGGTCAATTTAGTCAATGAAGAAGCAATGGATGAAAATCCCTGAACAAACCGGCGATAATATCCCGCCAAACCAAGAAAACTCCCGATCTCTGTAGCTGAGGACGGTCTAGGCCAACTCTGCACCGCCTCTATCTTTTTCTGATCAACCTGAATACCATCACGAGACACCACATGTCCCATAAATGCTACGGACTCGAGCCAAAACTCGCACTTGGAGAATTTAGCATATAGCTTCTCCTCCCTCAATCTCTGCAACACAATACTCAAATGCTGAGCATGCTCCTCCTGACTACGGGAGTAGACTAGAATGTCATCAATGAACACAATCACAAATGAATCCAAATAAGGCCCGAACACACTGTTCATCAGATGCATAAATGCTGCTGGGGCGTTGGTCAGCCCAAACGACATCACAAGAAACTCATAATGACCATATCGGGTCCTGAATGCAGTCTTCATAATATCCGAGTCCCTGATCTTCAGCTGATGATAGCCTGAACGAAGATCGATCTTAGAAAACACCCTCGCACCCTGTAACTGATCAAACAAATCATCTATGCGCGGTAGAGGGTACTTGTTCTTCACCGTCACTTTGTTCAATTGCCTATAATCAATACACATTCGCATGGAACCATCTTTCTTTTTAACAAATAATACCGGCGCACCCCACGGAGACACACTAGAACGGATGAAACCCTTATCCAGAAGTTCTTGAAGTTGCTCTTTCAGTTCTTTCAACTCAGTTGGTGCCATCCGATAAGGAGGAATGGATATAGGCTGAGTGCCCGGCACCAAGTCAATGCCAAAATCAATATCCCTGTCCGGCGGCATGCCCGGCAGGTCTGAGGGGAATACATCCGGGAAATCCCTCACAACAGGTACAGAATCAATGCTAGGAGATTCAGCTCCCACATCTCTCACAAAAGCTAAGTACGATAAACACCCTTTTTCAACCATCTTCCGAGCTTTTAGGAACGAAATAACACGGCTAGGGACGAAATCGGTCGAACCCCGCCACTCAATCCTGAGAAATACCAGGAATGGCCAACGTAATCGTCTTAGCATGACAGTCCAATATAGCATGATACGGAGACAACCAGTCCATACCCAATATAACATCAAAGTCCACCATTCCCAACAATAACAAATCTGCCTGGGTCTCCAGACCCCCGATAGATATAACACAGGATCTATAGACATGATCCACAACAATCGTATCACCCACGGGGGTGGATACATGAACAGGTAAATCAAGACTACCACGAGTCGCACCCAAATGACGTGCAAAATAAGAGGACACGTAAGAATATGTGGACCCCGGATCAAATAGAACGGAGGCATCTCTTGTGACGGACGGAAATGATACCCGTAATCACGGCATCGGAGGCAACCGCATCACGCCCGTCACGAAGTGCATAGAACCGTGCCTCGGCCTCCACCGGATCTCTCCTCGCCCTCGGGGCGTCCACGAGAAGACCGACCTCCACCTCTACTAGACCGAGATGGTGCTCGAAGAGGAGGGCCGATCCCTCTCCTGAGTCCTGTCCCTACGGAGTCGAGGGCACTATCTCCTCACGTGGCCAAACTCACCACACTCATAACATGCACCTGGTGCTGGAGAAGTAGGTGCTGCACTCTGGGCTGGGAGGGCACCAAGCGATGACCGACCCTGCTGAAACCCCTGTCGACCACGACCATAAGAACCTCCGCTCTGCTCTGGGCGGCCCGAATGAGAAGGTCTAGATGAGCGACCTCTGCTCTGCTGGGAATGCCCTCTAGATGGAGCACCACCGAAACTACCAGAACCACGAGGCCTCTTGGCCTCCCGCTCCTCTCTCTCTCGGCGACGATCCGCCTCAATGGAGCGTGCCATATCCGCTACCTGCTCAAACGATGATGATAGAACTCGCTCGCTGGTCATAAGAATACGGATAGAGTAGTTGAGGCCATCAATGAACCTCCCGATCCTCTCCCTATCAGTGGGGATCATCCATGTGGCATGCCTAGCCAACTGAGTGAATCTAAGCTCATACTGAGTCACAGACATGTCGCCCTGAATCAACCACTCGAACCGGCGACGTAGCTCCTCGCGACGAGACCGAGGTACATATTTCTCTAGAAAGAGAGTAGAGAACTGCTGCCATGTGAGAGGTGCTGCTCTTGCAGGCCTACGCCTCTCAAACTCCTCCCACCAATCAAATGCGGGACCGGTGAACTGAAATGTAGTAAATGAAACTCCGCCGGACTCAAGAATACCAGCCGTACGCAGCATCTTCTGACATTTATCCAAGAAACCCCGGGCATCCTCGCCCTCAACGCCACCGAAATGGGGTGGTCGAAGTCTACCAAATCTCTCAAGACGACGCTGCTCATCCTCGGGCATAACTCCGAACCATATGCTCGGAGCTGGAGCTGGTGCAGTCGGAGGAATAACCGGTGCAACCACCCGAGCGGGGACCGCCTCCGGCGTCCGAAGTCCCCGAACAACCGGGTCGGTGTGCGAGCTGCAGGGGTCCGCCGACCACCCCCCGACCGAGATGTCGCTGCGGTAGCGGTAGCCGAATCTACCCGAGCCAAACCGGAACACACCGATAATATCCGAGCAAGGGTCTCCCGAAGACCGGGAATAGCAATAGATATAGTCCGGCCCCGAACTGGGACCGCCGGAGCATCAACCACCGGGGCCTGCTCCTGAACCGGTACAACGGGCGGGTCAACCGGCACCGCCTCGCCCGCCCTACCTCTACCTCTAGCACGACCATGCCCACGACCTCTAACAGGTGGCAATGGAGGTCGTCCACCTCGTCCTGATGCTCGCGTTCTCGCCATCTGCGAGAGAATAGAATATAGAATTTCAGTTCTCAAGACAACAAGATCGCACGACAGAGTTCAAGAAAAGTGAAGTTTTCCTAAAGGTTCGCAGCCTCCCGAGGATAAGTACAGGCGTCCCCGTACCGATCCACAAGACTCTACTAACCGGCTCAAGACTCACGAGGCCTAGTAAACCTAGGCTCTGATACCAACTTGTCACGACCCCAAATCCGGTCGTGATGGCGCCCAGCACATTGCTAAGCCAGCCTGACCAATCAACATCAACCACGGAGCTAGAAGCTCTCTTAAACCCATTTAAGCAAATTAATTAACGAAATAACAATAATACATGTAACGAAAACGGGGAACCAAGTCCCATAATACATCAACTCCCATAGACCAAGGGTCAAGAGTCATGAGCCTCTACCGAACATGAGTGTATAAAGGTTTACAAGATACCAAGTGCGGAAAGAAATGTCAATACAAAATCAAAAGACAGTAGGAAGGAATATCGGGTCCTGCGGACTCTGCACCTACCTCGAATATCCACAAACGTCGCCTCACACAGCTACTGGATCACTGCTGAGAGGTACCTGGATCTGCACACAAGGTGCAGGGAGTAAAATGAGTACTGCCAGACTCAGTGGTAATAAACAAGGGTAAGACAACGCAGATAAGAAATCCGCAATAAAGCACTATGTAAAGCTATAATCGGCTACCCTGTCATAGAATCAATCTTCACTGTACCTGTTCCAACAAATACCAATAAATAGCATAACACCTAGCAGATGTAGCTAAATGCAATGCAATGCATGATATGACCGCTACGGCGTGTAGCCCGACTCCAATTTTGGGTACCCGTGCTCACTGTGGGGGTTCAGACTCCAGAGGGGCTCCTACAGCCCAAGCACATCTCATAGAGATATTCTCGCGGCGTGCAGTCCGATCCAACATATATCCTGCTGCGGCGTGCAGCCCGATCCACTACTAGTCAGCTAATATGCAGATACAGCCTCGCAGGCTCAAAAATAGTTTTTGAAAACTCTTTTATCATTTTTCAGTTGGAAAACAGTAATGTCAAGTTCCAAAGATTGGAATTGGCATAATAACAAAAATAGCTGCGGACTAGTAGTAAACTAGCATGTCTATATGATAAGACAATGATAACGATCCTCACGGGATCCAATAACTGGCTCACGGCCCACATGTATAATCAACCGCCCAAGAAGGGGGTTCCTCGGCTCAAGAGTGGCCATCATCACAATATATATATATGCAACCATCCGAGAAGGAGGTTCGACGGCTCAAGAATAGCCAATAATACAGTATCAACAGGTTGGACTAATATATAGTCTCCAGTTCATGATCGACCCGCACTCTCAAGAGTGTGCGTGTCTCGCCGCTATACAGCGTCACAAAGTGGTATACCGGGGCTTCGAACCCGCTGGTCATCACCCACATCTATTACTCACCTCAATACGGCGCGACGACTACTCCGCAATGCCCTTGCCACGAGAATCAAGCTCCGCACGTGTAGAATATGATCAAATACAGTAGAAACACAACAAATTAGGCCAATGGGACGACACCCAATTAATATAACTCAATTTACATCAAAATTCCCAAAGTTGTCAAAACCCGACTTTCGGTACGCTTATCGAAAAATCACGAAAGTCACATATTCGGAACCCTCGTCTCAATACGAGTCTAAGCATATCCATTTTACCAAATTCGGACTCCATTTGCCCATTCAAAACCTTGATTTTCTAAAGTTCAAGACTAGGGCTAAATCCTCCATAAATTACCCCAAATTCCTCCATTTTCATGATATAATTGCATAATATTACCAATACTAATCATAGTTTAAGTCCATAGATGATTACCTGATGATTTCCCTTGAATTTCTCTTCAAAATCGCCCAAATCGCCTCTAAAGCCGAGACCCAAAATGTGTGAAATGTTCTGAAATTTTTCTAACTTCCGATACACTTACTTACAGCGATTTTCGCTTCTGCGGAATATTTTCCGCTCCTACGAGCCCGTATCCGCGACCAAAGGGTCGCTTCAGCGGTTCCAGGCCTAGCCGGCCATTTCCGCTTCTGCGAACAAAGGGCCGCTTAAGCGGACCCGCTTCTGCGAAGAAGCTTCCGCTTCCGCGGACACATCCGCCTCTGCGCATCATTGACCGCTTCTGCGGTCTCGCCCAAACGGTCAAACGTCCGCTTCTGCGGAACCAGCCCATTTTCTCCCCGTCCGCTTCTGCGATCACTGGCTCGCACCAGCGACCCCGCTTCAGCGGAATGGCTTCCTCTTCTGCGTAACCAGCCGCTCCTGCGCACCTCGTCCGCTTCTGCGGACTCGCTCCTGCGTCCAAAATTCCGCAGGAGCGGAAACAACAGAAGCAGGATGCCAATCTGCAATTTTTCCAAAATTTCTCCCATTTAACCATCCGAAAACACACCGAGGCCCCCGGGACCTCATCCAAACATACCAACACATCTTAATACCTCATTCAAACTTGCTCCAATCCTCAAAACACGTCTAACAACATCAAAACCCATAATTCGCATCGAATTCAAGCCTAAATTCCTTAAAACATTCCAAATTGCACATTCAATCAAAAACCCGACCAAACGACGTCCGAATGACCTGAAATTTTGCAGGCACATCCAAAATCACCTAACGAAGCTACTGCAACTGTCGGAATTCCATTCCGACTCCCGGATCAAAATCTCACCTACCGTTCGGATTTCGCCAAAGTTCAACCTTAGCCAATTCAAGCCTATTTCTACACCGGGCCTCCAAATTCAATTCCGATCGCTCCCCTAAGTCACAAATCACCTTCCGGAACTAACCGAATCATCAGAATCCGGTTCCGAGCCCTCTAACCAAATAGTCAACTCCGGGTTGACTTTTCCTTATTCAAGTTTCCTTCAAAAAGGCTATATGCCTCATTTTCAACCTTTTGTGTGCAGACTCAGGTACACAGGAGCAGTAGACGGACATCTCCAGCGTTTACATTGTCACGTCGAGTTGCTGAGGTAGCTGCCTACGTTCGCAGAGCCTAGCTTCTCCTCTCATTCCCGTTGTTATTGTATATTTTGTATTCAGACTTGAGTACTTCTATATCGTACTCTCTATTTCCCGTTGGGTTTTGTTAGAGGCTCTAGACTTGTGACTCCGGATCTTTGGGAGTGTCAGTACTTTTGTTCAGTATTATTATTATTGGAGTTCTTAAACTCATATATTCTTCTTGGGTTGTCCATTTGGGGACAGATCTGGTGCTACTAATATAAGGGACTGTGGGTTCAATTCCCGGAGATCCTATGATACTAATAAAAAGGACATCGAGTTCAATTCCTGGAGATCCTATGATACTGATAAAAGGACTGCGGGTTCAATTCCGGGAGATCCTATGATACTAATAAAAGGACTACAGGTTCAATTCCCGGAGATCCTCGTTACTGATATAAAGGACTATGGGTTCAGTTCCCGGAGATCCTGTGCTATTGAATTAAATGGACTGCGGGTTCAATTCCGGAGATCCTATGCTATTGATTGGACTGCGGGTTCAATTCCCGGAGATCCTGAGCTATTGATATTATACTTGTCGTGTTGATTACTCTTTGTTAGCTTAACTGTAGATGACTTGTAGTTTCTATCTTGTTTTGCTGCTATTTTAGATTTACTCCTGCTTGCACTGTTCGATATTATTATTATTATTATTATTATTATTATTATTATTATTATTATTATTATTATTATTATTATTATTTTTATTATTATTATTATTATTCTCGGTAGGGCCCTAACCTTCCTCGTTACTACTCCATAGAGGTTAGGCGGCTTGGAACTTACTGAGTACCGTTGTGGTGTACTCATGCTACTCTTCTGCACACTTTTTGTTGTGCAGATCCAAGTCCATCTGATCAGACACACTACCGGTGATCGAGGTTATACTTAGGAGACTCGAGGTATGCATCTGCTGCGTCCGCAGATCCGGAGAGTCTTCTTCTGCTCTTTCCTAGTGGCACTAGATTTTCCTTTTTGTCATTGGTTGTATAGATACTCTTGGTGGATAGAGCCACAGTTTTTACTATCTTAGCATGTGTTTTCCCGTGAATTTCCGGGTCTTGGTGGTTATATGTTCTAGAAATTTTGGTAAAGTGTATGTGCCGAGTGGCACCTATTACATTTTTTATGTCATTCCGCTGTTATTTTTTGTTGTTCGTAAAAGTTGTAAATTCCACATTTGTATTAGGTTTACCTAGTCGTGAAGACTGGGTGCCTTCACGACGGGTTCACGATTGGTGAACTAGGGTCGTGACAGCCTTAGTCCCAGTTCGGGCATGGTCGGACCGAGGCTGAATTCTATATGTCTCTAATTTTAGCTCGAGTTAGGCGTACTTACTTAGATTGCGGGGTGCTTAACCCGTGCCTTGATTTGATCGAGTTTGCAGTGAGTTTAGCAGCGAAGGAGTTCTGTCTGTGTTTAGGTTCTACTGTTGTTGAATTCGTTCGCGAAGGCGCGTGGCCTGAGTCCCAGTTCAACTGTCGTTGAATTTTATCAATTGTTTGAAGGCGAGAGAACATAGCCCGAGTCTTGGTTCACCGTAGTTGAATTCATTGGCGAAGGCGCATGGCCTGAGTCCTAGTTCAA